>CM042869.1:2959992-3238480 GCA_023658055.1 Thaleichthys pacificus
GTCAATGGCAGCCCCTAGACCCCTTGGATAACTTTTTGTGAAATTTGGCACACTCATTAAGGACAGTTCCTTCTATACCTACACCAAGTTTCATGTATTTCATTAGACCACTCTAGCGCCACCAATGGGTCAAAGTTGGACTTGTGTTCACACACGCAACTTTTGAACCGTATGACTGATTTTCAAAAATGAGGTACCACTGGATTCCCTGGATCAAGACGAGTTCAACGCACCCTATGACGTCAATTTCCGGTTTCATAGATTTTCCGCCATTTCCGGTTTTATCAAAAACCTTTGAAAGCCTACTCCTCCTACAATTGTTGTCATATCTTCTTCAAAATTACCAGTGATGATCTTCAGACCAAGCCTCACAAAAGTTATCCCATGGCGTTTTGATTTTCTAAACCGTTTGTCTGGTACAGCCAATCAAAATTGGCCAAAAAGCAACCACACAGGAATTTGGGTCAAATCTAAGAAAATCTTTAATATATCAACACTAAACTTGGTATATCGGTGGAAGACACTACAACATGTTACCATGTGCTAAGGCAACTTCGTATCTCCAAACATGATTGATATAAAGCAAATCGAATTTATCGCTAATGCTAAAAAAATGCTTTACACATCCGCCAGTCAAAAACTGATACTCTGATGCAATCACAAGTTCATATGAAGACTCTTGAGAATGTTTAGTACACAAATCTGAGAAAAAGTTGACTGTGAGATGAAAAGTCGATTTTTTGTGAATATTTGAAACTAGCATGCTTGGCTAATTGCTAAGGAAAGTTCCAATGTAATGTCTCCCTCTGCTCCTCAGCGCGCGCGCTCCACATTCTCACACACACTCAGCCTTTCCCTTGACACACGCGCAGGCTTGGCAAGACGCATACTCAACATTTCAGGAGAGTGTGGGATGACCAAGCCCCCACTCATTGCTTGGTCTTTAGCCCATGTGGATCTTGATGGTATTGCATTTCCGATTTTGAATGCAATGGTAAAAAGTTCTCCAAATCCTGAAACATTGATAGTATAGGCCAAGAGTAACTACCACACCACAAATGGCCCAATATCACCCATAGGTGACGCTACAGGCCACGCCCAGATGCACAAAGATACAAGGCTTTCTGGAATGGGTAGGCTCACCAAGCCCCCTCCCTTCACTCCTTGGCTTGAAATAAAAGCCCTTGTGGATCTTAATGGTATTGCATTTCAGATTTGGTATCCCATTGGTAAGTCTACAGCATAGATTTTTCTATACAGTGCCAATTTGTGTAGAACATACATTTTTCAATGGTTCGCAATGTTAGGAGGAATCCGCCATTGCTGCTTGCAGCTATATTTAGGATTCCTCCGTAAGGAGGAAACCTATTGTTATTGTTAGTTTTATTATTATTATTATTATTATTCTAGTTCCATGGGAGTCAATGGCAGCCCCTAGACCCCTTGGATAACTTTTTGTGAAATTTGGCACACTCATTAAGGACAGTTCCTTCTATACCTACACCAAGTTTCATGTATTCCATTAGACCACTCTAGCGCCACCAATGGGTCAAAGTTGGACTTGTGTTCACACACGCAACTTTTGAACCGTATGACTGATTTTCAAAAATGAGGTACCACTGGATTCCCTGGATCAAGACGAGTTCAACGCACCCTATGACGTCAATTTCCGGTTTCATAGATTTTCCGCCATTTCCGGTTTTATCAAAAACCTTTGAAAGCCTACTCCTCCTACAATTGTTGTCATATCTTCTTCAAAATTACCAGTGATGATCTTCAGACCAAGCCTCACAAAAGTTATCCCATGGCGTTTTGATTTTCTAAACCGTTTGTCTGGTACAGCCAATCAAAATTGGCCAAAAAGCAACCACACAGGAATTTGGGTCAAATCTAAGAAAATCTTTAATATATCAACACTAAACTTGGTATATCGGTGGAAGACACTACAACATGTTACCATGTGCAAAGGCAACTTCGTATCTCCAAACATGATTGATATAAAGCAAATCGAATTTATCGCTAATGCTAAAAAAATGCTTTACACATCCGCCAGTCAAAAACTGATACTCTGATGCAATCACAAGTTCATATGAAGACTCTTGAGAATGTTTAGTACACAAATCTGAGAAAAAGTTGACTGTGAGATGAAAAGTCGATTTTTTGTGAATATTTGAAACTAGCATGCTTAGCGAATTGCTAAGGAAATTTCCAATGTAATGTCTCCCTCTGCTCCTCAGCGCGTGCGCTCCACATTCTCACACACACTCAGCCTTTCCCTTGACACACGCGCAGGCTTGGCAAGACACATACTCAACATTTCAGGAGAGTGTGGGCTGACCAAGCCCCTACTCACTCATTGGTCTTTAGCAAAGGCCTTGTGGATCTTGATGGTATTGCATTTCTGATGTTGTATGCAATGGTAAAAAGTTCTCCAAATCCTGAAACATTGATAGTATAGGTTAAGAGTAACTACCACACCTCAAATGGCCCAACATCACCCATAGGTGACGCTACAGGCCACGCCCTGATGCAAAAAGATACAAGGCTTTCTGGAATGGGTAGGCTCACTAAGCCCCCTCCCTTCACTCCTTGGGTTGAAATAAAGGCCCTTGTGGATCTTGATGGTATTGCATTTCAGACTTGGTATCCTATTGGTAAGTCTGCAGCATGGATTTTTATATACAGTGACAATTTGTAAAGAATATGCATTTTTCAATGGTTGGCAATGTTAGGAGGAATCCGCCATTGCTGCTTGCAGCTATATTTATTGGGTGTGCTCAAGCCTTCGGCGAGAGCACAACCTTTGTTCTCTCACATATATATTATTATTATTAATGTTTATTTTCGCCCCCCTAAAACTCAGTCAATATTTGGCCTACATAGACAACCTAGGTGTCAAAAGTTTCGTCTTGGTAGCGATTGCGTTGCTTGTATTGGGATTTACGTTCCGTTGCATGGTTTTAGGCTCAAGTAAAGTTTTGTGGCGAAAAGTGAAGCTAACGGTGGCTAATTTGCTAGCCACTGTCACTGACGTTACTAACGTCACTACGTCACTAACGTCACGAAAACACGCGTGACTACCTTTAGCAGAACATTCGTTTCGCATCTGTTAACTTGGGGGATAGCTAGGCTAACTATAGCTTTACTGCAAGGCAGCTGCAGAAACGCCACAAGCAAAGAGGCCAGGGTGATAACTATTTACTCATTTTACTTTGTGATGTGAAACACAATTGTGAAATGTAATGTACAATATTAGCTGATATTATTAAGGAAGTAGGCCCACGTCTACTTTCGGAAACGGTAGTCTACTATTTCACTGAAGCATTAGCATAATGACATTAGCCTCTGTTGCCCGGGCAACACATACTACATTGGTCTATGATGCATCTGTTTTCAGTCGTTAAAATAAACATTCCTCACAAATACATTTTCGTTGTAGGATTTATTATGACATTACATTACAAGTAAACGATTTGTTGGTGAAATTATAGTTACCTGTGGTTACAAACCAGTGTTGCTCACTGCAACGCTGTAGCCTACGCGAGACACACTGCAAAAACATCTAGCACTACACAGCTGTTTAGGAAGTCAAACGTCTAACTACTAACCTGAACTTCATTGCCACAGCCTAAACTTTGTTCTGTTCATCTGTTCATGAAAATAATTAATTTCAGCCTAAACCGTACAACGGAACGTTACATCCAATTCAACCAACGCAATCGCTACCAAGACGAGCACTGCCAGTCTAGTACTGTACTGTAGTAGTACAATTTACCGGGGCAGCTTCTCCACACAGGGCTATATCGCATTTTGCGTTGTTACTGACAATGATCGCTACCTGTGAGCTTTTTAACGAGCGATTTTCCACTAAATAAATGTCAAGCTTATTTAGGTTTTTGGGGGCATATTTTCAGTTAGCAGATGGTACTGTTTGAATCGCGATTCCATATTCTACTGCCGGTAACGTCGTAGAATAATCTTCAAAGGGGGTACTTTATTAAAGGTCACATGACATGAAAACTTCACTTTAGGAGGTTATTTAACATTAATATGAGTTCCCCTAGCCTGCCTTTGGTCCCCCAGTGGCTAGAATTTTCGATAGGTGTAAACCAAGCCCTGGGTGTTCTTCTCCGCCTTTGAGAAAATGAAGGCTCAAACGCTTGGTTTGAAAATCTCCTTTTATTGACGTAACAAGGAGCCAGGCTACCGCCCTTCTCTCTGCTGTGCCCGCCCAGATAATCTGGCCCGCCAATGAGGAATTGAGCTACGATTGTGCAAGGGCGAGTGCAATATCGTGTTTTCCTGCAGAGACATCATGCCATGGCTAGCAAACGAACGAAGCATAACAGTTGCTCAGTGCTTAGATGTACAAATCAACACACAAGTCTTTTTGTAGTTCCGTCATCCGAGCCTCTAAACAATCAGTATCTTAATTTTATTTTCGCTGAAAATGCGCCTACACAACTTCTGTTGTAGGCGCATTTGTTTTGTATGTCTGCGCCAAACACTTCAGCCACGACTGTTTCCTCAACTTGAGCTAATACAAAACTGGCCTTGCTGAAATTAAATTCTGGATCAGTACTAACTCTCCTTCGTCCAGCTACTAACCTCGGACAAGTAAGTTAACTAACGCTATATCATTTTGTAGCTTTACTGTATATGGTTACCTAGCTTGCTACCCTTAGAATGTGGCTGTAACATTAGCTCTGCAGCTAACAGCTGAGTTACTGTCGCTATGGAAAGGTAGATAGCATCAAGTATAAGTGTGAATACATATGCTGTACTTGAGTGTTGTACACTTCTTTGTTATTTGGATAAACGTTCTGCTGTTGGTGTTATGGCGCGCGCGATATCCACCTTTCCCCTCATTGAAATGACTGAGTGTGTACCTCTGCAAACCAGGGTTATCAGATGAGAATGGGCAAATTCGAGGTATTTTACAGCAACGGGGTTACAGCCATTGCGATACATCCGTTGTAAACATTAGCGCATGGTGCCGCCCCTCCGCTCCTCATTAGCATTTAAAGCTACAGACACCAAAACAGCGCGTTCTGAGGAAAGCTCCTTGTGGGACTGCTAGTAGTGGCTGTAATTCTGCACCAAGGCTGAATTTCGGGAAAGAGACTTCTGATACAGTATTAGGGGACCACTAAGGCCTATATAAAAGCATCCAAAAACAGCATGTCATGTGACCTTTAATGAAAGAATGCAATATGAGTAGGCTAAATGCCGGAAAATATCACGAGAAGGGAAAAACTTAAAAGGACGTTTAAGTAATAGAGATTAGGTCAATTTTTACACCGGTCTGCCAAATGTATTCGTTTTGATTCAGCTATGAGGCTGCCTCTTGCAGGGGAAATGAGAAGACATCTATTTCATTCTACACTTCACTCGTATTTTGCTTTGTAAATGAGCAGCAAAAAAAAGATGCTTTTAAATCTATGTAATCTTTATAAATAATAAGTATGCATTTTTATGTAAAATATACAGAAATATCAGTTGTAAAAATGTCATTAAAAAACGGACCCTGTGCAACCGACGCAAGCAAGCACACCCTACAATTTCCCCAGAAATTGTACCCTCTCTAGTTATTATTATTACACATCTTCTCCCATTAGAGTCTATGGCAGCCCCTAGAACCATATGGTAAAAAGTTGTGAAATTTGGCACACTCATTAAGCACAGTCCCCTCTTTATATTCACCAATTTTCATGTCACCCATTGGAGCACTCTAGCGCCACCAACTGGTCAAAGTTGGACTTGTGTTTACACACGTAACTTTTGAACCGTATGACCGATTTTCAAAAATGAGGTACCGTTGGATTCCCTGGATCAAGACGAGTTCAACACAACCTATGACGTCAATTTCCGGTTATATAGATTTTCCGCCATTTCCAGTTTTATCAAAAACCTTTGAAAGCCTACTCCTCCTACAATTTTCGTCCAATCTTCCCTAGATTCGGCACACATCATCGTTAGAGCAACCCTCACTGTAGTTATCAAAAGGTTTTTGATTTTCAAAACCGTTTGTCCGGTACGACCAATCAAATTTGGCAACAAAGCAACCAAGGAGGAAGTTTGGTCATATCTCAGCAAATCCTTGAGAAATCAACACCAAACTTAGTAGGATGACTCGGAACCCTCTTCTGAGGATGTCCAATCAATTTGGTGTCATGTGTACACTGGGCGTGGCCGCAGGATGCAAAAATGCGTTTTGGCCAATAACTGTTGATTCGTTTGCCTTTATTAAGTGATTCCTTTGTCTCATGATATCATGGGACATCCAGTGTGTGACACATGATAACTTGTGATAACATCCGAATTGATGCGGCCGCCATTTTGAATGACAAAAAAAAAGTTTTTTCTTTACTCCTACAAATGTTTTCCAATTTTCACCAAATTTGGCAGAATCATCTTCAGACCAAGCCTCACAAAAGCCATCATATGTTTTGGGGATTTTCAAAACCGTTTGCCCGGTACGGCAAATCAAAATGTGCCGTTAAGCCAGCAAACAGGAAGTTGGGTCGTATCTCAGCAAATCTTTGATGGATTCACACCAAACTTGTTGTGTGTACTCGTAACCCTCTTCTGAGGATGTCTAACATGTTTTATGGGTCATTTGACTGCTTGGCCACCTCATTGCTGCTTGCAGCTATATTTAGGGGCCAAGCAGCGAAGCTGCGAGGCACCTATTGTAATTGGTGGTATTATTATTATTCTTCTTCCGTCATGGGTGTCTATGGCAGCCCCCATAAGCGCTTGGTCGAAAGTTGTGAAATTTGGCACACTCATTGGGGACAGTCCCCTGGTCCAATTCACAAAGTGTCATGTCTCATACCTGGGCACTCTAGCGCCACCAATGGGTCAAAGTTGGACTTGTGTTTACACACGCAACTTTTGAACCGCATGTCCGATTGTCAAAAATGAGGTTCCGATGGATTCCTTGGATCAAGCCGAGTTCAACGCACACCATGGCGTCAATTTCCGGTTATATAGAATTTCCGCCATTTCCGGTTTTATCAAAACCCTTTGAAAGCCTACTCCTCCTACAATTTTTGTCAAATCTTCGTCAAAATTACCAGAGATAATCTTCCGACCAAGCCTCACAAAAGTTATCGAAAAGAATTTTGATCTTCACAACCGTTTGTTCGGTACAGCCAATCAAATTCAGCAGAAAAGCCGCCAAACAGGAAGTGAAGTCCTATATCAGCAAATCTTTGAGATATCAACACCAACCTTGGTATGATGACTCGGAACCCTCTTATGAGGATGTCTACACAATTTGGTGTCATGTGATCACTGGGCGTGGCCGCAGGAAGCAAAAATGTGTTTGGGCCAATAACTATTGATTTGTTTGCCTTTATTAAGTGATTCCTTTGTCTCATGATATCTTGGGACATCCCGTGTGTGACACATGATAACTTGTGATATAAGCCGAATTGATGCGGCCACCATTTTGAATTAATTGAAAAAGGTTTTTTCTCTACTCCTCCTACAATTGTTGTCATATCTTCTTCAAAATTACCAGAGATGATCTTCAGACCAATCCTCACAAAAGTTATCCCATGGCGTTTTGATTTTCTAAACCGTTTGTCCGGTACAGCCAATCAAAATTGGCAAAAAAGCAACCAAACAGGAATTTGGATCAAATCTCAGCAAATCTTTGATATATCAACACTAAACTTGGTATATCGGTGAAAGACACTACACACCTGAATTTGGTGAATGATGGTTTCAATAATTTTTTATATTTTCTGGTATATCTAAGTTAAGTTACCCAGGAGCTCTGTTGACAGACTTAGCTAACATTAGCTACAGCTTGATGAATTGAGTCATTGAACACAGCAGGAGAGAACGCAACGTTAGCCGGCTAGCTAAAGCTCCGGTGGAAAATTCCAAATGAACGTATGCAGCCCTTAGTGCCGCTTACACAACAGTGACACTGATCGAAAGCTAATTTGAGACAATATAAAGATGGAAAACCAGGCGAAGAAACGTAAACGTAATTACTTTCACTAGCCAACGTTTTACCAATTGCACAAACGGCTATGTTTGTTTGTTTCAAGCTCCAAAAACGCTCGCATTAAGCATGGAAGTCCCTAACTAGCATCACATCAGGCAGAATTTGCATGCATTAGCAGGGCGCTCGCTGTAGTGGCGTATGGGACCGGTTCTGGTGGGCCGGTCTGGATCAAAGTCCAGGGCCTATTTTTTTACTCCCAGTCAGTCCCTGCCGTTCTATCAATAAGCAGACCTGCCAACCTGTACGCAGTTTGTGTAGCGGATACGCATTTTGACTTCAAAGTACGCTGGTACTTGTATTGGCTGTCAATCATGATGGAAGAGTAGACAAGTTAAGTTACAGCATGTCCACCATCTCTTGTGGGGGTTATGCATTAAGCCATTTGTGGTGCCCTTACCACATTGTGCCTCATATACTGTAAATGTTAGACCCAGTGACAGGCTGGCATGAAATGGCTTGCATAATACTTAGTAAGGAGGCCATAATAATTTTTGACTCATGGCTTAAGTTAAGTTTCTCCAGCTCTCCCCAGGTTGGCAAAATAAGTATCTCCAAATGCATCAGATTGATGCTTTAAAATATGGAATGTTTAAATTTTTCTTATGGGGGAGCATGCACCCGGACCCCCTTAGAGGGGTAATATCCTTCTCACCTTTTTCACCCGACCCGTTTTCATGCCTGTTGATATAAAGGAAATCGAATTTATCGCTGACGCTAAAATAATGCTTTACACATTCGCCAGTCAAAAACTGATACTTTGATTCAATCACAAGTTCATATGAAGACTCTTGAGAATGTTTAGTACACAAATCTGAGGAAAAGTTGACTGTAACATGAAAAGTAGATTTTTGGTGAATATTTGAAACATGCGTGCTTGGCTAATTGCTAAGGAAATTTGCAATGTAATGTCTCCCTCTGCTCCTGAGCGCGCGCGCTCCACATTCTCACACACACTCAGCCTTTCCCTTGACACACGCGCAGGCTTGGCAAGACGCACACGCAACATTTCAGGAGAGTGTGGGCTGACCAAGCCCCCACTCGTTGCTTGGTCTTTAGCAAAGGCCTTGTGGATCTTGATGGTATTGCATTTCCGATTTTGTATACAATGGTAATTGATAGTATAGGCCAAGAGTAACTACCACACCACAAATGGCCCAATATCACCCATAGGTGACGCTACAGGCCACGCCCAGATGCACAAAGATACAAGGCTTTCTGGAATGGGTAGGCTCACCAAGCCCCTTCCCTTCACTCCTTGGCTTAAAATAAAAGCCCTTGTGGATCCGGTTTTATCAAAAACCTTTGAAAGCCTACTCCCCCTACAATTTTTTTCCAATCTTCCCCAGAATTGGCATCCATCATCGTTGGAGCAACCCTCACTCAAAACTAATTTATATATTTGATTTTCAAAACCGTTTGTCCGGTACAGCCAATCAAAATTGGCAACATGCATGCTTGGCTAATTTCTAGGGCTGTTTACCCAAATCCTCTCTCCCTTTGCTCCTGTGCACGCGTGCTCCACATTCTCACACACACAAGGGGCCAGAGCCCCTTGACACATGCGCAAGCTTGGTACGACGCACAAGAAGAAGACCATTTTATTGTTGGAGAAGACTTGAAGACAACGACTGACGAGACTCCTGCAGCCCTCAGAGATTTTCATTGTTACATTTGACAGTGAGTAATAAGAGCCTACAACGGCAGTACAAAACATGTATTTTAGCGTTTGTATTCGTATGATAACTTGAAGACTTTTATACTGTTGTAAACAGGATAGCAGCTAATCTAGCTAGGCTAGCTGAGCTAAGGATTTCTCTTTGTACAGACAGTATTACAGGCTAGCAAGCCCTAAAATCTTTAACATTATACTTGCTTCGTGAGACGCGTTTGAAATGAGTATACTGTACGTAATTGTGCGGTTGGGTTGTTCTATTTTCACATGTCATTGTTGATGTAATTTTGTTTGTGCGTTCCAAGTTGTTCTGACGGTATTCACATCATAAATTATTATTTTCGAAACTGTAGCTAGGTAGTCTAGTTTGCTGCATAGTTAGAGCTACCTAGCATTAAACACGTAGCAATGGTACCATGGTTGTTTTACTTGCTAGCTTTGTCTGGGTTCGTGGTTTGATCGTTTAGGAGTGGAAATATACAAGCATGGATTTTTCTATACAGTGACAATTTGTGAAGAATGTGAATTTTTCAATGGTTCGCAATGTTTTAGAGGAATCCGCCATTGCTGATCAAGCCAAGTTCAACGCACACCATGGCGTCATTTTCCGGTTATATAGATTTTCCGCAATTTCTGGTTTTATCAAAACCCTTTGGTTTTGTAGGAGGAGGCCAAGCCTACTCCTCCTACAATTTTTGTCAGATCTTCGTCAAAATTACCAGAGATGATCTTCAGACCAAGTCTCACAAAAGATATCAAAAAGAATTTTGATCATCACAACCGTTTGTCCGTGACAGCCAATCAAATTCAGCAGAAAAGCTGCCAAACAGGAAGTGAAGTCATATCTCAGCAGTTCTTTGATGCAGTGACACCAAATTTGTTACGCCTAATCGGAACCTTATTCTGAGGATGTCCTCCAAAAATTGTGTCATGTGACTACAAGGGGGCGTGGCCGGAAGCATAAACGTGTTTTGGCTAATAACTGTTGAAGTTTTTAGCTTAATAAAGTATTTTCTTTGTCTCTTGATGTCTTCTGAGATCCCAAGCCTGACCTTCGATAACAACCTAATTGACGCGGCCGCCATTTTGGATTTTATGGGAAAGTGTAAAAACCTTTTTCACGCCCCAATGATTACCAAATTTGGCACAGATTATCTTCAGACCCAGCTGCACAAAAGGTATCAGATGTATTTTCCATTTTCAAAAACGTTTGTTCGGTAGAGCCGATCAAAGGCGGCGGCAAAGCCGCCAAACGAGACGTGAGAGCGTAACTCAGCAACCATTTGTCCGATTGTCACCAAACTTCGGTTCGTTTGTTCCCACGAGGAGCAGAGGAGGCCTGCGGTGTTATACCAGAAAAAAACACTTTGAACACTCGGTACTCTTGAACGCAAACAGATATTTCAACCAAACTTGGTGTGTTGCATGAGTGCAACAGGTTGTTGTGACTTAATTGTTGCACAAGTGCTATGGAGGCCATGTCCTGCTCTGGACTGCTTGGCCCCTCCATTGCTGCTTGCAGCTATATTTAGGATTCCTCCGTAAGGAGGAAACCTATTGTTATTGTTAGTTTTATTATTATTATTATTATTCTAGTTCCATGGGAGTCAATGGCAGCCCCTAGACCCCTTGGATAACTTTTTGTGAAATTTGGCACACTCATTAAGGACAGTCCCTTCTATACTTACACCAATTTTCATGTTTCCCACTGCACCACTCTAGCGCCACCAATGGGCCAAAGTTGGACTTGTGTTTACACACGCAACTTTTGAACCGTATGACTGATTTTCAAAAATGAAGTACCATTGGATTCCCTGGATCAAGACGAGTTCAACGCACCCTATGACGTCAATTACTGATTATATAGATTTTCCGCCATTTCCGGTTTTATCAAAAACCTTTGAAAGCCTACTCCTCCTACAATTGTTGTCATATCTTCTTCAAAATTACCAGTGATGATCTTCAGACCAAGCCTCACAAAAGTTATCCCATGGCGTTTTGATTTTCTAAACCGTTTGTCTGGTACAGCCAATCAAAATTGCCCAAAAAGCAACCAAACAGGAATTTGGGTCAAATCTCAGCAAATCTTTGATATATCAACACTAAACTTGGTATATCGGTGGAAGACACTACAACATGTTACCATGTGCAAAGGCAACTTCGTATCTCCAAAAATGATTGATATAAAGCAAATCGAATTTATCGCTAACGCAAAAAAAATGCTTTACACATCCGCCAGTCAAAAACTGATACTCTGATGCAATCACAAGTTCATATGAAGACTCTTGAGAATGTTTAGTACACAAATCTGAGAAAAAGTTGGCTGTGAGATGAAAAGTCGATTTTTTGTGAATATTTGAAACTAGCATGCTTGGCTAATTGCTAAGGAAATTTCCAATGTAATGTCTCCCTCTGCTCCTCAGCGCGTGCGCTCCACATTCTCACACACACTCAGCCTTTCCCTTGACACACGCGCAGGCTTGGCAAGACGCATACTCAACATTTCAGGAGAGTGTGGGCTGACCAAGCCCCCACTCATTGCTTGGTCTTTAGCCCATGTGGATCTTGATGGTATTGCATTTCCGATTTTGAATGCAATGGTAAAAAGTTCTCAAAATCCTGAAACATTGATAGTATAGGCCAAGAGTAACTACCACACCACAAATGGCCCAATATCACCCATAGGTGACGCTACAGGCCACGCCCAGATGCACAAAGATACAAGGCTTTCTGGAATGCGTAGGCTCACCAAGCCCCCTCCCTTCACTCCTTGGCTTGAAATAAAAGCCCTTGTGGATCTTAATGGTATTGCATTTCAGATTTGGTATCCCATTGGTAAGTCTACAGCATAGATTTTTCTATACAGTGACAATTTGTGTAGAACATACATTTTTCAATGGTTCGCAATGTTAGGAGGAATCCGCCATTGCTGCTTGCAGCTATATTTATTATTATTCTAGTTCCATGGGAGTCAATGGCAGCCCCTAGACCCCTTGGAAAACTTTTTGTGAAATTTGGCACACTCATTAAGGACAGTTCCTTCTATACCTACACCAAGTTTCATGTATCCCATTAGACCACTCTAGCGCCACCAATGGGTCAAAGTTGGACTTGTGTTCACACACGCAACTTTTGAACCGTATGACTGATTTTCAAAAATGAGGTACCATTGGATTCCCTGGATCAAGACGAGTTCAACGCACCCTATGACGTCAATTTCCGGTTATATAGATTTTCCGCCATTTCCGGTTTTATCAAAAACAGACCAAGCCTCACAAAAGTTATCCCATGGCGTTTTGATTTTCTAAACCGTTTGCCTGGTAAAGCCAATCAAAATTGGCCAAAAATATAAAAATTTGATTTTTATATACAGTGACAATTTGTAAAGAATATGCATTTTTCAATGGTTGGCAATGTTAGGAGGAATCCGCCATTGCTGCTTGCAGCTATATTTATTATTATTATTCTTAGGACTGGGTGTCAATGGCAGCCCCCAGAAGCGCTTGGTCGAAAGTTGTGAAATTTGGCACACTCATTGGGGACAGTCCCATGGTCCAATTCACAAAGTTTCATGTCTTATACCTGGGCACTCTAGCGCCACCAACGGGTTAAATTTGGAGTTGCGTTTACATAAGTAACTTTTGAACCGCATGTCCGATTGTCAAACATTAGGTATCTATGGATTCCTTGGATCAAGCCGAGTTCAACGCACACCATGGCGTCAATTTCCGGTTATATAGACTTTCTGCCGTTTTATCAAAAACCTTTGAAAGCCTACTCCTCCTACAATTTTTGTCAAATCTTCTTCAGAATTACCAGACATGCTCTTCAGACCAAGCCTCACAAAAGTTATCAAAAAGAATTTTGATCCTCACAACCGTTTGTTCCACTGGTACTCGTAACTCGACAATAGACACAGAGGGCCTATCAAGCACGTTCTCTCCCCTCTTAATTCAACAAAAAGAAATATACTTTAACATCAATAACACATATCATGTTTAATACTTTTGCACACACAGGAGTTGAATCCTTTTAGTTATTTATCTTTTCACAAGATTTACGCTCTTCGCGAAACAGTGATGATTAGCTCTCCACGAGGAGAAGTACCTCCACTCTAATCTGAGCTATCCTCTGATACCCAGAGTCATCCTGTGTCCCCAACCTGATATACACAGCTTTGTATGTCGTTACAAAGCTATATTTCCTATTATTTCTTAGTTCTATAAACATTTATGATTGTATTTCAACTCTGCCTAAGCACCACCTTGCTTGCACTGTACATTGCATTGACAGTATCTGACCTCTCGCGGCGCTCCCGGGTAGAACGGTAACTTGCAGGCCTGTCTCTTAAAGGGCCAGCGTGACATTGGATCGCAAAGTAATTAACACATAAAACACTCAGAGACTGCAGGTAGGTCTCTTCTGATATCTGCAACTGATTTAGCTAGTGTTGCTATTGTTGCTAAATTGCGCGATCCTCTCCCTCCTGCCCGTGGCTCACGGATGTGATTCGTGCAGAACGGTCCATCCTTCGAGCAGCTGAGAGGAGATGGCGCAAGTCCAAAGACGGTCTGGACCTCGATAAGTATCACTCCCTCCTCAAATCCTTCTCTGCCTGCATAACTGATGCTAAAACCCACTACTTCCTTAAATAAATTAACTCTGCCTCAAACCCTCACAAACTTTTCTCTACCTTCTCCACCATCTTAACCCACCTCCCCCACCCTCCCCCTCCACCCTGACAGCAGACGACTTCTCCTCCTTCTTTGAGAAAAAAGTTGCTGACATTAGCAGTCGGTTCCCTGAACCCACCTTTCCTACCCACTCGCCCTCTATGACTGACCCAACTAAATGTCTAAACTCTTTCTCTCCCCTGTCCGAGGCAGAGATCTCTGACCTCATTCTCTCTCATCGTCCCACCTCCTGTCCCCTTGATCCAGTCCCATCCCCTCTCTTTCAAACCATCTCTCCCTCCATCATAACCTTTCTTCTCCATGTCCTTAACTCTTCTCTTACTTCCGGCACTTTCCCCTCTGCCTTCAAACAGGCCAGAGTTAGCCCTCTACTCAAAAAACCCTCCCTTAACCCTGCCGTCCTCCAGAACTACAGACCGGTATCACTACTACCCTTCTTTTCTAAAACAATTGAACGCGCTGTATCTAACCAACTGTCAAACTTCCTCTCTCAGAACAACCTGCTTGACCCCAACCAATCGGGCTTCAAGACTGGTCACTCCACTGAAACTGCCCTCCTGTCAGTCACCTCTGCCCTTCAGTCTGCCAGAGCGGCGTCGAGGTCATCCGTCATCATTCTGCTGGACCTTTCTGCAGCATTTGATACGGTTAACCATCAGATCCTGCTGGCCAGACTTTCTGAGATGGGCATCACTGGCACTGCACTTCAGTGGATCTCATCCTACCTGTCGGGAAGATCCTACCAGGTCTCCTGGGGAGGCAAAGTGTCAGGCCCCCGCCAGCTCTCCACTGGTGTCCCACAGGGCTCTGTCCTTGGACCGCTCCTCTTCTCCCTCTACACCACCTCGCTTGGACCAATCATCACCTCCCATGGCTTCTCCTACCACTGCTATGCTGACGACACGCAGCTGTACCTGTCGTTCCCCCCGACTGATCCGGGGATCTCAGCTAGGATCAAGGCCTGCCTCACAGACATCTCCGCCTGGATGACCGAGCACCACCTCCAGCTGAACCTCGCCAAAACAGAACTCATCATCATCCCGGCCAAACCCTCCATCTCCCACGATCTCTCAATCACCCTGGGATCGGCGACAGTGACCCCTTCATCCTCTGCCAGGAACCTCGGGGTGACCATGGATGACAAGCTCTCCCTCACAGCCCACATTGCTGCGGTCTCCCGGTCGTGTTGATTCACTCTCTACAACATCCGGAAGATCAGGAGATACCTGTCTGAGCATTCCACCCAGCACTTGTCCTCTCAAAGCTGGACTACTGCAACTCGCTGCTCGCCGGTCTCCCAGCATGCGCAACCCGCCCTCTCCAGAGGATTCAGAATGCGGCAGCCCGTCTGGTCTTCAATCTACCCAGACGCTCCCATGTTACCCCGCTCCTCATCTCCCTCCACTGGCTTCCCATCACGGCCCGTATCAGATTCAAGACTCTGGTACTGACCTTCCGAGCGGTGAACGGGACTGCACCCGACTACATCAAGTCTCTCCTGCAGCCTTACACCCCCACCCGCCACCTACGGTCTTCTTCTGACAACCGTCTGGTGTTCCCACCGCTCAAGAGCGCCCGGTCCCAACACAAGCTCTTCTCCTGTCTGGCCCCCCAATGGTGGAATCAACTCCCCACCTCCATCAGGGACACTGACTGTCTCCCCACCTTCAAGAAAAGGCTCAAGACACACTTGTTCCGGGAGTACAACGGCACTTAGGAATGCTTGGCTGGACCTGATGTTAATTTCCTCCAGGATCACAATGACTCGTATTGAGAGACTTGTTGCTCCTGTTGGTTAGTTGTGACGGTTTTAAATTCTTGTACTCGCTGTGAAATATTTTACTGTTGACTGTTGTTTTTGTCTTCTTCTTTACAGGTACACTCTTGCACTTTTTTGAGTTTCATGTTGTTTAATTGTAACTTGTTTAACTATGGTTCTTCCCCTTGGCACTTATTTGGTTTTTCACAATGTATACTTCATGTTTTGGCTGCTTGCAATGTTTGGGGCTATCTCGTTGTTATGATCAGTGACCTATGCTCTTTTGTAATGCTCTCTCTTGGAAGTCGCTTTGGATAAAAGCGTCTGCTAAATGCATAAATGTAAATGTAAATGCTATTGTTGCTAAATTCAATAAATTCGAGGGGGCGGACCTTCATCTCCTTCAGGCGACACGCCCCCCCAGTCTCTCAGAAGACTACTGATTTTTTCACGATTTCAAAGCCTAATTTAACATACTTGTCGTGGGGTTTTTTCATTCGAATTTGGATGGGTATTTAACAACACATTCTTCTGTGGTGTGATGAACTGTGGCAAGGCGTCTGCCACGTAAATCGGTGGCTCTCGGCCGATTCCAGGGAACTGACCAGTTTCGGCGGGTGTGGCGGAGTCCTTCCCTGTTGCCGTGTCTGCCAGTGAGGCGGGGGCAAACCAGGGTGCAGGGCGGGGAAAAGTTTATATGTATTGTGCGCACCTGGGGCGGAGAGCGATCCGGGGAGTAGGGGTGCGCACTGGTTTAAAAAAAACTAATGTATGGAGTGATTTTATGGCAGTGTGTGATAAAGACATAAAGTACGTGTGAAATGTGTCATGTCAATATGGGGTTAAAGGGGGAAAACTGGGTGAGCAGGTTAATTGATTGTGACGCACGTCATATGGTATCGCCCAGGTGAATAAAGGTGTGCCGCACAGCTCAGTTGGGAGAGCTGGTTGGCAGGAGCACGTCCTATGGGAGGAATTGTTATGCACAATAAAGCCTATGTCGTTTATGGAAGTCCTGCGGTGCTTGCGTGCATTCTTCATCTCTGACCGAAACGACCGCTCGGGCGCACTCTTTCACATGAACTTAACTCAATTTCAGAATCAGAATAAAAATGTTGTTTATTCGCCATGTATGTTACACAAACACGGAATTTACTGTGGCGGGAAAGTGCAGACAATAAACATATACGGATCTTAAATTAAGTAAAAGTACAATAGTTTAACTAATTCTAAGAACTAAACAATCTAAAAAATTACATAATTTAAAATATAAAATATATATAAAAATAAGAATAGAATATGAGTGAGCAGCATGAGTGGGCAAATGAGATACTGAGATAAAGGTGGCTTGTTCGTAGTGCAATAGGTGTCAGATGGACTTATGATAGTTAAATAAATGTCAGTGGGAGTCATTGGCCTTGTTGAAGAGGCCAGTAGCAGATGGAAATAAACTGTTTTTATGGCGTGAGGTTTTGGTCCTGATGGACCGCAGCCTTCTGCCAGAGGGGAGTAGCTGGAACAGGGAGTGTCCAGGGTGTGAGGGGTCGGCCACAGTCTTCCTCGCTCGTCTCAGGGTCCTCGAGGTGTGCAGGTCCTCGAGGGTAGGCAGATTGCAGCCGATCACCTTCTCAGCAGTGCGGATAATAAGCTGCAGTCTGCTCTTGTCCTTGGCAGTGGCAGCAGAGTACCAGATGGTGATGGAAGAGGTGAGGACGGACTCAAAGATGGCTGTGTAGAAGTGCACCATCATTGTCTTTGGCACGTTGAATTTATTCAGCTGCCGTAGGAAGTACATCCTCTGTTGTGCTTTCTTGGTGAGGGAGCTGATGTTCAGTTTCCACTTGAGGTCCTGGGAGAGGATGGTGCCGAGGAAGCGGAAGGACTCAACAGTGTTGACTGGGGAGTCGCACAGGGTGATGGGGATAAGTGGGGCTGTATTCTTCCTAAAGTCCACAACCATCTCCACTGTCTTAAGAGCATTGAGCTCTAAGTTGTTCTGGCTGCACCAGGTCACCAGGTTGTCAGTTTCCCACCTGTAATCAGACTTGTCCCCATCAGAGATGAGCCCAATGAGGGTGGTGTCGTCCGCAAACTTCAGAAGTTTGACAGTCGGATGACTGGAGGTGCAGCTGTTGGTATACGGGAAGAAGAGCAGAGGGGAAAGGACGCAGCCAGGGGCGGTTCTACTACGGGGGCCTACAGGGGCCAGTGCCCCTGTAAAAATGTCCCTGGCCCCCCCTGTGGCCCCCCTGAGCTGACTGAATGAAAAATAAAAAATAAAATTAGTTTTTTTTACAAGTTTTTCTTCTTCTAGTAGTCATCATGAAACGAGGAAGGGACATTGCAGCCTTTTTTGCCCCAGTAAATAAAAAAGTTAGAGAAACATATCAAAGTATTGAGAGAGCTGAGGAGCTGGAAGAGGGAGAGCCAGAGCCGTTTGTATGATTTTAATGTAAAGCAAAATTAAAGTATTTAATGTTTAAATATAATTTGTTTCCATTTTTTTTATGTGCCCCTCTGATTAAACACTGGCCCCCCCTTGACCCCCCCAGTAAAATGTGTCTAGAACCGCCACTGGACGCAGCCCTGAGGAGAACCGGTGCTGATGGATCGGGAATCAGAGACTTGTGTTCCGGGCTTGTAGTTGGTGATCTGCCTGAGCCCTCTACGGACAGAAGCAGAGTCGTTGTGGAGAATTGGTGTTTCAGTCTCTCTGAGTACAGTCGTTTAGCCTCTCTCACCGCCTTGCTAAACCTGTTCTTCGACTCCTTGAATCTGTCACTTTCCCCTTGACCCTCCTGTGAATGCATATGCATGACACCGCAATTTAGCGCAATTTGCCATTTTCAGTTCCTGCGACAGGCAGTCTGCGCTTTTACCTCATTGCTGCATGTTTGTACATACCTCGCCATGCTTTTACGCGCACGTTGCGAAACAAAATCGCCTGAAATGGGCTCAAAAGCGCCTGTACATGAGGCACTCAGAATCTGGTCGGCGAGCATGCGTTGGGCTTCTTTAACCTGTGGATCCGGCGCCATGTAAACTTCGACCAGAATGAGCGACGCAAACTTGCGAGGCGAGTAGAAGGGTTTACAGTTTATAAAAAATTATTCCAGATCCGGAGAACAATGTTTCAGAATCAATGTCACACCTACACCCCAGCCACTGTTGATGTAAAAACAAATGCCACCGCCCTTAGTTTTGCCGGAGAGGGCCGTGTCCCGATCAGCTCTCACGAGTTGAAAGCCTGCCAGTTGTAACGCAGTGTCCGGGATCAAATCGCACAGCCATGTCTCCGTGAAGCACAAAACCGAAGGTAAAAGAAAGTCTCTGTTTTTCACCATCAGTAGCTGAAGTTCATCCACTTTGTTGCACAGTGAACTTACGATGGATAGGAAAAAACTAGGTAGCACTGTTCTGATCCCATGTCTGCGCAGCCGAACTAGCGCTCCGGCACGCTTTCCCCTTCTGCGGCGTTTCACTGCTTCAGCAAAGCCTAGCGCGGCTTTGACTATAATACCCACTAATATTCCCGCTGGGAGCAGAAAAGTGCAAAATAAATCCACAGGAGTTGTTTCCCTGATGTTAAGAAGTTTGTCTTGTTAGAGAACTCTGAATTTTCAATTCCACTTTACAACATCTTTAATATGTAGATACAGATCCTAGCTAACAAATGTTCTTTGTATTTTAAGACCTTCCTGAGCACAGCCTGGTTTTAGATGTAAAGACCCGATGGAACACACTTTTCCTGATGGTAGAACGGGTTACAGAACAGTACCCTGCCACTCAGGCAACCTGTATGGACCCTCGACTAAGGCCCCGTTTACACTGAGGAAAAACACATATATTGTCATGCGGTTTGGCCTTTCATTTACACGAAAACGGAGGTTTCATCACGGAAAACGATCATTTCCTAAAAACTCCGGCCAAAGTGGAGATTTCTGAAAACTCTGTTTTTGTGTTTGCGTGTGCACTAGGTTAAACAGAGTTTTAGGTTCTCAGTCGCACAGTATGCGACTAAAAATGCATCACGTCATGTGAGCGTCCTATGTTTACAGTTAGTTTGCTTACTTATCATGGATGCTGTTGGTAGTGCTCATTTATGCGTTAATGCAAACCCTTTTGGCCTGTTTGTATTTACAAACACAACTGATTTTTATATCGACGAGCAGAGGCGAATATTTTGAGAATTCTGATTGGTTTGCATGGCTTTATCCTTCTCGTTACACTGCCGCCTACAGGTTTGGCATAGTTATGATGGTGCTCGGGGGCGTATTTATGCAGGTTCATGTAAACAGAAACATTTTTTAAACGATCTTGTGTGTACGTTATTTTTGAAAACGGAGGTTCAGAAATATTTGTTTCTGTAAATACCCGGCTATGTATAAACGTGGTCTAAGAAGCTCAATGGAAAGAGATAGGTAAGGCTGTAGCGGCTTTTTAGAGCAATATAATTTACTTTATAGGCTACACTACTGTACCAAAGGATGCGTTTTTGTGTGTTGTGTTATTAGCTGTACACTTTCTTTCAGACTGGAAAGAGTTACAGACCAAGACCTGAAGAAGGCTGAGGACTTTGTCTGTGTAATGAAATGCCTGTACACATCAACTCTGTGTTTCGGCGGAGCGTACCCCAACATGCAGCCTCTAAGAGATACAAAGTAAGTTCATGGTGTCTGAGTCCGTAAGGCTTAAATGTAATTGTAATATTTTAAGTAGTTATAAATGAGTCATGAACAGTAATGGTTCAATTAAGAATAATTGCCCCTACTACTTGAATTTGACTTAAAATGTCTTGTACAGGAGCCGAATATACGGGCGATCCTGGAAGAGGCCACCGTTATGGATCCGTGGTTTAAATATCCTGTAAAGATCCACAGTTCACCACACCACAGAAGAATGTGTTATTAACTACCCATCCAAATTGATGAAAAAAACACAGACAAGTATGTTAAATTAGGCTTTGAAATCGTGAGAAAATCAGCACTCTTCTCTGCTTGAGACTGGAGGGGCGTGTCGCCTGAAGGAGCTGAATCTCCGCCCCTCGCTGCCTACCTACGACCCAGATAATGGATGCTACGTCAATACGAACAAAACAGTATTGAATTAGAATGTATTTGTTCAATAAGTGAAACATACAGATGCATATAAATGAATTGTTCCCCTGAGCTGTAACACAGGAGTAAAAATGGACACCAAAGACAGCAGAAAGTGAGCTCTCCAATTACTTCTAGCACATTAGCTACCATTTCACCAAAATACCATCATTCTACACCGAGTAGCCTAATATCAAGTTAGCGGTTTGCACTAACTCATAGCAGAGATACCTCTGGAAATTTATCTAGTATAATTATAACAAGCACACAGAACTGAGTGATGAACTGCTGGTGGCGGTGGATGGTCCAGGTGCGACCGGAGGAGGAACGGCCGGGAGGGCGATGCTCGGTACGGCTCCGCGCTGCAAGAGAAGCCGTGTGTCCCTGAACCCCGTCTGTCTCTGGTCCATGTCCAAAATTATCCGCCGTGAAATGGTCACTGCAGAGGCGGCTGTTGGAGTTTATCCAAAGCTTTCCATTAGCGTGGCTCTTCACAAAATCAATCCACCTATTTTTCCTTTCCTCATCAATAGGGAAATGAAATGCAGTTGCGGATGGAGGGAGACATCCTGAAGCTAGCTAGCTAGCTGATGTAGGCTACAATAACAGTACAGCAGGAGGAGCCATTCAGTGATCTGACGTAGATGGGTCAAAATGACGTAGATAGGTAATGTTTTGGCTCCGCCCATTAAAACCTGATCTGAAGACGGAAGAGAAACTGTTCTACGGTCTAACTCCACTTTTCAGTGCGACAAAGTTTTTGCGCTGTGCACATGCTTTCAGGAACTCATTTCACACGTATATACTGTACTGAGAAGCAAATCATGGAATTTGCTTTACAGGATCTTTAAAGCGAACCAACATGTGGACTGATGCAGAGAGGACAAGAAAGGAGTTAGAGCTGTACAGGAGTCTACCTGATGTGTTGACCTCAACAAATACAGTGATCTGGTGGTTGGAGAGAAAAGAGACTTTACCAATCTTGTTTGAGCTCAGTGCTAAGTACTTATGTTCCCAAGCATCCTCCACTCCAGTTAAGCGCACTTTCTCAACAGCTGGGGACACAATTAGTGTGGAAAGGGTCTCCTCCCAGACAAGGCAGACATGGTTACCTTTCTCCATAAGAATGCTAACTGACTGATAAGGGACAGGTTTAAAAACAATCACATTAAAGTTGCCAGTCTTCACATTGATTCTCGTCGTCATTGTATCCTTTCAATCTGAAAGTGCTAGAGTACAGTATGAAAATAACATCTGTCCAATGAACTATCAGGGCTCAACATTAACATTTTTTGGCACTGGCCCCACCGGGCCAGTTGGTTTGAAACTTACTGGCCCCAAGACAATTTTTACTGCCCCCCCCTCCAAAAGTTGTAATTTATCATTGTTACAACAAAATCAAAGACTTATAAGTTGTATTATTCTGTTAACATGTTTAACCATTTATTAAACACATCCTGGATATAAAAAGAACAAAAATGAAATCACATTTCTAGTGATAAAAAATAAAAAGGTAATAGTCAGCAAAACAATTGACTTTTAACCTCAAACATGACGTGCTCTCTTCCCTGCTGACAGCCATCTCTGCACAACTCTGTCTGGCTGAAACTGAAACCTCCGGTCCCTCAATGCTAATATATAAAAGCTTCCATAGCATTTCATCAGTATGATACTAAGTACCCAAGTCGACACCATTCTTCTGCTGCAGTTCAATAGGCTATTAACCTAACCCTTTTTAGGGGTGCTTGAGCACCCCTAAAAAGGGTCTAAAATTGCCACTGGTGTGTAGTGATGGGGGAAACAAAGCTTTCCGAAGCAACAAGCTATTTGACACAATTGTGTCAAAAAAGTATCGCTTTTTCGAAGCGTTCGATACATCTTCTCCATAGGGACATTTGCTGGTCAGTTTATGGTATGGCGACTGTATCGAGCGATGGAAGGAATCAAGTGACGTCAAGTCCTCGAGACGTCAGTCTCACAATCGTCATTGACAACTTGATAAATAAAGGTTATGTGACAAATGTTTCGATTTGCAAGTGTCAAAAATATGTTATCATATATCTTGTTGTATTATTAACAACGTAACGTCTTTGCTACTTTCCGTTCATAACATTTATTTTTAGGTTCTTATAATATTACAAGAGGATCCCAACTGAGTATGGCCTTGTGGTAAGGGTGCTGCCCCTCACTCAAACATAGTGAGATCGCATCCGCGCACCCCTTTTTAGTGGAAGTATATGCTAAATGAATACATTATTATATGATAATGTAGGCTAGCAGTTAAGGTTTTGGAACATGCTTTTGCAACCGGGAAAGGGATGGCCACATTTGAAGGCTGGTAAAACTAGAGAAAGATGTAGGCTATGTGCTTGTGTACACCTACTATCTCACATCTGTATCTATCTCTGTCTATCTAGCTCTGGCAATCTATCTGTATCTCTGGCTCTGTCAATAAATGTATTCTATAGCGTCCGTAAATAGGCCTGTCTCCTCTCTATAACCTACGAATATTCGTGATTTCTGATGTCTTTTTAAGCGTTTGAATGAAACGCTGTTTGTCTCAGCTGCTCGTGTGAGCTTCGGATGTCACTTCGACACTTTGATAGGTGATCACGTGGTTTTTGCCCATTTGAAGCCACGCTCGACACGTTTGTGTCGGTACCAATTGTTTCGAAAGGTCGATACCGCTTTGTGAGCACGGTATCGAGCGTAACATCACTATCTGTGTGTGCTTGATTGCGTTCTTGGGGCAACCTTTGCTTGGGTTGCCCCACTTTCCCACAAAGATAGCAAATTAGCTGTTTTCTGTATGCTTTAACACTAGAAGCGCCAAGAGGGGTCCTTTGGGCCCAATGAAGAGAACAACACATTGCATCTTCGCACTCAGTCGAATTATGGAACCCTGCTTTCTTGACTTTTCCTAGATATGTGTGTTTTATCATCCAGTATTTAACAATGTTAATAAATCACACTGGGAAAAGCTAATTCAAGGATATTTCACACCTGTTTACTGTTAAAAAATATATATTTTAAGATACAGATAATAACTCATGACTAATCACCAGGCAAATTTGGTTGATGCCATTTTGCCTCAGAAGCTTGAATCTTATGTTGGCATTATATGCTATATATGATGTCTTTCATGATTCTGTGATGCCGATTTTCCTAAGGTCGCAGTACAGTACCCCTCGAACCTTCGTACTATAGTCTAACGATCTCACCTATTCTGTGTAGCCCAGAAACTAAAGGGGTTCTTCATTTAAAAATCCACAACATTTTTGGTAGGGTTAATCATTCTGGAGGAGAAAAGTACACGCTGTTAGCTCTCGCACACGCTGTTAGCTCTCGCACACGCTGTTAGCTACTAGTAGCTAACTAGCTGCTAACTAGCTGCTACTGATGATGGAAACGCAAATTTTATACATTATAGTAACTGAAAACAAATATCAATTAATGATAACGTCGATAGCGATATTCAAACGGCCCAACTCACTGATGATAACGAAAGCGATGTTGAAACGGCCTTTCTCCCACATAATGTAAGTTACTATCTCTCCCGTCAACACGATTTGACTACTACACTATACTGTAGATGATGACCCAGCTGCTCTGGCCAAAACCACTGTTGGATAAAGAGCGCTGCTTGTTAGTGAGGAAAGGGCCAGTTCAAGTTGGGTGTAGCTAATGTAGATCGGTTAAACTCACTCCTCAGGTATGTAACAGGCCATCCGCATTAGTGAATAGCTAGATTTTTGTTGGCGTAGCTCGTAGTTGAGATGTTGGAGATTGGGTATTGTTGATTAATCTTCAGACGTGGCTGCGCCCCCGTCTGTTACTTAAGGACATCATTTTGTGTGGTTGTTGTCTGGTTGTTTAGATTATATGGATTGAAAAGGGTGAGAATAGGAGTTAAGGGGGTCCTATGCCTCTCTTCGCCTGGGGCCCCGAAGTCACTAAAACCGCCCCTGATTATAGGAAATTTGCTTCTTGCTCATCGCCTCAAAACTGTTCAATTAATTTGCTGAAGTTTGCGCAACATTGCCCTTGTTATTTATACCTGATCGCTCCCAATGGGCACTGCACTACTGTGGCTAAAAAGACATCACCCTATGCCTCGTCTTTCAAGAGCTGATACAAATGACTATTTTCATCCTCATGCCCTCTCAGGTCCCTGACGTGATAAATATTTGATCTGACTACTTTCCCAAGACACAGCTTTTTGTTTGCTTATTGACTTGCCTAAGCACTGGACAATTGTACATCTACAGGGTGATTTTCTTGTGCAGTTATAGAGACAGCATGACAGTGCATATGATTACTTTCATGCTCTTAACATTTAAAAAAAATACTTTAACGATAAGGCAGGCTCATATTTTGCTGCAAAGGGTGTGGGTTTTTCTCCAACTGCCTCTCCTCCTGTCTCTTACACGGTTGCATCAGGGTTCTCCTGATAAAATACTTTTTTAGATGATATTTCAAAGTAAAAATGGACTAAGTAGGCAATCAGTTATGTTAAGATAGCAAGCCAAGTCCATTGAACAGACTACGTCTTCAAGAGGGGCATGGGGATTTCTCTGATAAAACCACCCAGTCATGGCTTGCTTAATTGCATTAAGAAATGGATGAGTGACATTCCCCCAACGCAGCTGCAGGAAGCTTCAGGGCCCAGTGACTTCACTCGGTTGCTAGCTGGCATCCACTGTGTCCAGTTTGTCATGGGTGAGTCCAGGAGGAGGACCCAAATGCAGGGAGAGGCAAGGTAGGCAAGATTTAAAAACAAAGTATATTTATTTTCTTGGACAAACAGGAACACAATGGGAATACTCACACATAACTGACAAAGACTAACCAACCATAAATACACACAAGGACAAACTACAACAAACGAGCAAACTGAAAACCTGAAACAGACAGGGAGAACACAGGGAAACATTAGGGCAGGGACAAAACTACTGAGAATCTAAAAGTAACAGCAGTCACTTACAACAAATTGTACTGCTACTAGACAATCAGGGTGTCAAGTTGTGTAAGATGGATGTGTGTCACTGTGCAAATACTTGGAAAAGGATAAATATACATCTCAGTTAATTTAATAACTAACCTCTTCTGTAGGCCCTTGTGTCCTGGGGGATGGTTGGGTCGAATGAGATTTCTCCAGAGAAGATTTCTCCAGAGAAGCCCTCAAGCAATAGGTCACCCACTGAGGTGACTGAGGGCCATCTCTTCAGCCAGGTCTAGGATGTTGTATTATACAGCTACATATACTATAACGGCGGTTCTCTCTCTCTCTCTTAAACTGTATGATGCGTTGTGCTCAGGATGCATACATTTGTCTTTGGCTTTGGAGTCCAATGAGGGTGGTGTTGTCTGCTAACTTCAGGTGCTTTCCTGACAGATTTCTGGAGGTTCCGATGTTTGCATACAGGGAGAAGAGAAGAAGGGAAATAACGCTTCCTTGAGGGGAACCAGTGCTGATGATCAGGGAGTCAGATATGTATTTTCCTTGCTTCATGTTTTGCTCCCTGTCAGGAAGTTTGTGATCCACATGCAGGTGGAGTAAGGCACATGCAGCAGGGAGAGCTTGTCCTGCAGCAGAGCTGGGATGATGGTGTAAAGGATAATCTTAAAGGCCGAAATATGCTTCTGCGTCTCCGTTTACGGATGGGCGGGCTTACGTATACGGATGGATAGACTGCGTTTATGGTTCTCCGTAGGCTGTGGGTGCTGAAAACAAATCACCGCCAGAAGAGTAGGTGGCGCAACGGTTTTTTGTAAGTCGTCGTGGAGTGCTTATTTAACTAGGTTATCGAGAAGTCGGAGCAAATTTACAAATTAGCCGTTTCATCAATAAAATACGCACATTTTCAGCAACTACACTGCCCATTTCTCGTCACATTTTAATTCAGATGCTGATTTACATGTACTGTTTAGCTGAAATATGAATTGTAAAAACTTACAGCAATGGCGGTCAAAGGATTCTGTTTGTCCTGTTTATCACGGCAACCCCGGCCCTGACGCAATCGGTTCTTAATACTGACCAATCACAGCCAAGGGGGTATCCGTACCTATCCGAAATTACGACGGATAGTTAGAAAATTCAGGAGGTGCACGTCGAGCTCGGAGAGGGCGTTCCCCGGTGTCCGTTTTTTGGAAAACGGAGAAGCATATATCGGCCTTAACCCCACAAACAAACTAAACAACCCTAAATAGACTTGAAGCTGTGAAGTAGTTTGCCATGTCTTATCTCAATGAACAGAAATCGGTGGAAGGGTTTACATTTTGCTACTACATATTGCAGATCTAGGAAAGCTAGTTTGCCTGTACATTGGTGAATGTCAATACTGTAGGTTAGCTATAGAACTTACTGTAAGATAGTTTTAGCTAGTTAGCCACATCTTGTGAAACGACAAAGGGTGTAGGCAGATTATTCTGTTGTTTTGAGAGGTATCCAGCTGCAGCCATAAAGCATTGTTACTTATCCAAGTTCTGTTGTTCTTCCATTTGGTACACTATGTGCATGTGCGTGAGATATACAATGTGTGGCGTGAGAGCGTGAGAAATGGTTGAAATGCGTGTCACACGGCGAAACCGTGAGAGTTGGCAGCTCTGCAGAACATGCTGTTTGTCAATATGTGTATTCCCTAGTGCACCATATTGATGCTACTCTGTTTGTTTCCGAATGCCATTGGCAGAATTGATACACTGGAGTTGATTCAAAATTTCCTACAATGCAACACGACCAAAGTGGTAGCAATTAAGTGTCACACAAGCAATTCGACAAAAGTGCGATCTGAAGGATAAAAAAAGGCACACTTCCTTAAAGACAAAAACATTATAACTTAATTTATTATAATATAATATATGAATGTTATATAAAATTGTTTATGCAACGTCATTTCCCCTTATCAGTTGCAAAATAAGAAAATTGTGTCCTAAATGTAATTCTCTTACTAATTTGCAAAAGAGTATCAACATATCTGGCCATTTCACAGATGCTTTGGATACATTTTCTTAATTTTGGGGGAAAGCCAGCTTTCTCTCGCTGTCCCCTTTTTTTGCTCTCTCTGACACTTCTTTCTGTCTTTCCAACTCTGTCTCTGCACTCAACAAAGTCATTGATTTATTTGATGTGCTCCTAAGATAATTTCAGTATATGTGCCAAACAAAATGACTGTGCTCTGCTGGGCAGTGATGTACCTTTCACAGGCTCCATTTGTCCTGCATCAGTGCCAAGATAGGAGAGGTGGGGGAGGGTTTAAGGGCTACTGAAAAGATAGAAGCATACTGCAAACACAGGCAGACAGTTATTCTCCCACCCACCCACATACACCCCGCACCCATCTCTCTCTTTCTGACATACACACAGCAGGACAGACACCTGCCAATCCATTTTCCCTAAAGTATGAAGATCTGAGTCTGTATGTCACACCCAAGTACCTGTCAGTCATCCCTGTGGGCTTTGATCTGGGACACATCTGGTCCGTTGTACACCTGCTACTATTGCAGTGACAGAATTCCGAGACGGAGGCTTAGGGCACAGCACACACACACAGGCATAAACATACAAACACATACATGTTTATACTCTATTTCCCATTGAGTGATCATAATGATTTCAGGTGCCCCTTACAAGATTGACTTCCACACAGTGTCATATTTTATTTTTCATGCAACCTCCATTCTTTGTGACTTGTCGCCCCACATCCTATTTCCTGGTACCTTGGCCCCAGGTCCTAGAACAAAGTTCATGGCAGTGAAAAAGTACAGGATTTTTTGTTGACATTGTTATCACAGGGGCTGGCACAACCATCCAGGACCTAAATCAGACAATTTTATCATGTTAGTTTGCCCACTGTCGAAGTCGTACCCTCTCAAAGGGACCTACACATTTCTGTGTTCTTTCTCTGCATTAACAATTAGACTGCAAATAAAGACAGCACATTGGTCAGTTAAAAACCAGAATGCCCTCCACAGGGGAACACTGGCCAATTAACAGAATAATCAACTGAACTGTCTCTCTTAAATGACTGGTACAAGGCACTGTGACAGCACAGAGTGTGTTTTAATTAAAGTGCCCTCCAGTTAAGTTGTACATTTATAAAGCCCATGAGGCACTCTTACCCAGTAAAGAAGAGATGTTCACTGAACCGCTCTGGGCTGTGTGTGTTTGTGTGTGTGACATTGTATGTGTGTGACAGTATGTGTCTTTGAGAGTCAGAGAGAGAGAGGGGGAGTGAGACAGTGAGATATTGTGTTTTTGTGTGAAATAATGTGTGTCAGTGCATCTCTGTGTGTGCTTGTCAGTACGGGCTAAATTGGTTTACGAATTGTTGTCAGGGAGGGGAAAGCAATAAAACCACTTTCCTGTCCAGCACATCCCAAACTCCTCTAGTACTGTGCTTTATCTTGTAGCTGTCCAATGACGCATGCAGATCAGTCATGAAATTAAAGGGAGGCATGTATTGCAGCACCCACCCACAGCTGGGTAAGCAAGGAGTGGCCTATGAAAAAAAGCCCTAGGAGAAGAAGACTTAATAAATGGTTGAAAAATGTTGGAAGTAGAGTACTGGAGTTAGGCAGCACAATCTCAGATTAGGAAACAGTTTCCCAGCATGAGTTTTGGATGAACGGCAGAGAGCAGAGAAATGTCTAACCCTTAAAAAGGATATCAATAAATTGAAGACAAAAAAGTTAGACAAAATAATGAATGAGATGAGGCGGTTTCCTGACTCAACTTTATTTACATTAGATGAGAGTGATGAACTAAAAAAATATATATATATATGTTTTGAATATATCCTTCTTTAGAGTGCAGCTGGAGTCAGGTACAGTATGAGGTCAGAAGGTGCAGGGATGGGATAGTTTGAAAAGACACCAGTGGCACACTTGGCTTCTCAAGTTTATTCAATTTGTGGTTATCAAAGACAATGCCCAGGAACAGAAGTTAAGAAAAATGTCTGTGATTGATGGACTAAAATATGTTAGGACATGGCATTATCAACTTCAACATCGGCATCTCTTTTTTCCTCACAATGTTAAAAGTAAAAAAAACAACAACCAACAAACATATGGACAGAATAGAATGTCAAAAGGACATAAGTTCAGTGGAGTGCTTTGTTTGGTGTGCCTTTAAAGGGCTCTTGTGTGCACCATTAGCTCTTTGCTTGTAATTCACCATTGTATGCTACAATTCACCATTGATGACTAAACTCACAATTCTTTTAAGTGCCTGCAGAGGACGGTCCAACTGGCACCACCAGTCTCATTGTGGGTACAACAACACCATTCAGACCAGTGGCCAGAACACACCACTCACCGTCAATGACAGGCACCATGTCTTAGCCTTATAAATCACACTCATTCACTCAGACACATTTATAATGGTATCTTACATACACACATATCCTACAGTTTACAATGCACAAGCCCCTCATACGAAACTAAGACAATTAAAAATACGTTTTAAAAGCACAGTATGGTAGTAAACAATTAATTGCACATAAGACAAGATAAGGGACAGTGAGTCTGGGTGGAATAAGGAATAAAAGCAGTGAGCATGGCAAAGAGGAGGATACAGTACATTCAATAAAACAATAAAGAAAAAGGCAAGATTAGAATCAAAACCACCAAAAATAATTAAATAAAATGAAATCCTTTTTTCTTCTCCCAGTTTATAATTGTTTTTCAGCTATCGATCCAGTGCTCGCTGCAGGTTGCTAGTCTCTGTTCCCAGTCCACCTTGGGAGTGCGAGTTTTGGCCATTACAAAGCTTTAATTGTTTTCTTTCTTGTTTGAAATCAATGTTAATTTCTACATCTCTACATCACCAAACTTTGCGCATTGGGCCAAGGTAATGGTGGGTGCAAGGTTCCAGAACCTGATATACACGCACACATGAGCATGCGAGTACGCACGCACGCATTCCCTTAGTGCTTCCTATTCAACCTTCGGTACAAGCTTTTCTCCTTTCTCACAGTTTCAGTACATACAGTATGTTCTCTGTTAAGTACATAATGTAGCCTCATCTCTGGTTCTGAGTCTTTATCTTTATTGCTCCCTCTCTCTTTACTTTCTTTGAGAGTTGAGCAGCTTGTCTGCCTCTGGGTACGTGGGATATTTTACGGTCTCGATTTTCTCCCTCACTTTGTAGGACGGGTAGAGGCCAGTGCGGCCCAGTTTGCGGTTGACCCCCTTAGAGTAGCCATCCCAGTGGTTGCCTGCTACTCCAATGATGTCGCCAGGCTCTAGGGGGATGTCCTCCGTGTTGCGGGGCTGGTGGGGGTAGATGGCAATCTGGTTGTGGGCGTTCTGACCTCCAAAATAGTAGATGTCGTCCAACGAATGAAAGAAGGATGAGGCATCAGGATGGAGGGTTTGCATGATCTCATAGGCCACACGACACACCTAGGACAGGGAGTTGAATAAATTAACCGGAAGTGTAGACCACAGGGATAGTACATACTTTTGCAGCACATACTGTGAACCACAAGTACACATACACTTGTTGTTGGCTAGAATTATTTAGATACTGTTGTTAATTTTTACTTTTTATATTTAAAACTATATGTTTACCGTATGCACCTTCCTGCCATAGTACATTTCTTGTTTGTGCAAACCTACTTGGCGAATAAAGCTGTTTCTGATTGTGATTCTGATATAGAACAGTATGGTCATTTACTGACTAATGTATTTCATCAAGGTGAATGTGATGTAATGTAGAGGAGGGGAACCCTAGCCTGGCTCTGCCGTCCTACGTACTTCCGCTCAAATGTATTTGCTTCTGTACATAGGTCTGGCCATGAGGTCCGTAAGTCAGATTCTGCAGGTTGATTTTCTACCTGTCCAATAAGCAAACAGAGGGAGTGGCTGAGAACGATGACGTTGGTGTCGTGTGCTAGTTTGTGTTGTAGTTCCGTAATGGCGGGGGAGAAAGATGCGAGGAAAGCCATTCGGTCCGTTGTGGCAACGCTGCCGAATATCCAACAGCTAAAGCCGGAGCAAGAACAAGTTTTGCTGAGTTTTGTTGGTGGCCATGATGTTGTGGCCCTCCTCCCCACAGGGTTCGGGAAAAGTTTGATTTTCCAGCTACGGCAGCTAGCTCTGTTACAGTAGTGGTGAAGGAATTGGCTAAGGCGAACGCTAGCAATTGGTTATGGCAGATCAGAGTGGCTCTGGGCAGATCCAATAGTTTTAAACTTCAACAGAGTACCCGCCTACAAGGAAGTCAACGATTGTCAATGGAGCGAGGCCAGACTCTCTGTACAAATGAAATGTACGAGAGTCTGGTTAGGACCAGGCTAGGGGAACCCACCTGTGAGGAGAAAGTACAGACCAGGAAGTCAGTCTGGGACAGGAAGTGAATGTCCAGGATGACTCCTCTCAGGGAGTTTTCTGTGTAGCGGTTGTGTAGACCAGCAGACCACGAGATGGAGTTGTCACTGATGAACTCATAGTCCGGATACCTGCAGTAAAACGTCATGTATGAAAAGGTAACAAAACTCCAGAATGCAAAGCTAAACTATCAATCCAGTCTTGATTCTGACGAATCTTTCCAAAATAGTTGTTTTTGATTATGTGGTGGTCTCTATTTCCCCTAGTGGGTAAAAACCTTTCAAGAAATTAGTGACATATGACTGACTTTTCCATGTTACTAGGAGGGATATTGTCTGAAGTACCCTCCTTTAAGGCCGAATCCCAATACTCTGTCTTACCCCTACCCCTTAGTTTACCCCTAGCCCTTATGTCTCGAAACTGAGGGGTAAGGGCTACATAGCCCTATGAAATGAGACACCACTTGGTTACGGTTTTGTATATCGATGTCTCCAAAGCAAGTAGTGTTATGCACTGATATCAAACGAAATTCGTTTAAAATTCACTGCTAATGGAGTTTACTTAAAACTGTAGACATGCATGGAGTCCATTCAAGGCTAATCAGAGAAATGCGGGACTGTTGTGCAAATCAGCAATGTAACGTTAGCGCAACAAACTAGCGATTTTTAAAAACGTTTCAATTAAGAACATGGTTGCCAATACATATGTACAGGACTGTGTAGAGCACAAAACAAGACTGTCATCATTTTTTAATCAATTATTTAAGCAGAAAATGTTACATTTATGGGACTCTCTGGATGATCTATCCGCCATTGTTGCAGGTAGCGCAGTATTCACATACCCCTAGGTTTCAAGTAAGCTCCCGACCTTACTTGGTTTTAAGGGGTGTACTGTATACTTCTTCCCCTACCCCTAGCTCAAAAAGAGTATTGGGACACCACTTACTCTCACGGGAACGAGACAGAGTATTGGGATTCGGCCTTAGACCTGTTTGCTGTCAACACCCCTAAACTAACCAATAAATACAGGTAGACTGTGTGGGAGTTCGATTTTAGCATCAGTACTTCAGTGCTTTTTGTAGATTTACCAGATTTATGGCATAATGACTTCCCTTACGGAAGGAAAATATATTGCAGTATATTGGAAAATATCATGTGATATATTAGGCAATATATTTCCATATATGGGATTTAATATGTATATTTTACAATACATTGCAACATATTCAACATGAATATATAATGTGTTTATATGTCCCAAAATATATTCAATTTTATATTTATAAATACCACCATAATGTATTACGATTTATATGGGAAAATGTATTGGTAATATATGTAAAGATATAGTGTCACATGTATGTTTAATATATGGTAGAATATATTTTTAATATATGTACAAAATATAGCTGCAAGCAGCAATGGCAGATTCCTCCTTCAAAAGATAGTTACACCGGGATTACCCAGAAGACTAGAAACAGTTTTGTCGAGAAAAAAAAATGCCTCTCATCCAATTGAGACATTCCCAGATCTAGACCTTGCCGTGGTCAGTAACTAATAATAAAATAAGACGTTTCTCCTATGGCAAGCATAGTCAGATTTGGTCCAAGCTCAACCAGCTCTAATTCAGTCATATTTTCACATATCAAGGTGAAACTTTGCAGTACTTCAGGGGGGTGTCACCTTAAAGCCTATTCCTGACGGGGGAATCCTAATTATATGGAAAAATATACATGAAATATATGTACAGATATGTGTTCAATATATTGTGGAATACATTTTAAATATAGGTAACATTATATGGAAAAATATTGGAAATATATACTGACAATGATCGCTTCCAGCAAACTTCTTTTGAATTAGCCAATTCCCCCTAAATAAATGTCAATCTTATTTACGCACATTTTCAGTTAGCAGAGCGTACTGTTTGAATCGGGATTCCATTTGAAATACTGCCGTTGACAACATTATTAGAATACCTTCTAGATGGCTGAGCGGTCAGGCTGTTAATCAGAAGGTTGCTGGGTTGTATCATTTGTATATTCTGCAATATATTGCAATGTATAGCAATATATTACATGAATATATATTATAGTGTATAATATATGTATCATCAATATATGATCCCATGTATTTCCATATATAATATATTGGAATATGTAATAGGAAATAATATATTACAATATATTTCAAGTCATATATTGGTGAATATATTTTCTTTCCGTAAGGGTTCCATCATGGCTACATCGTATTGGAAACAACTTGGCTGCCAAAACGAAGGTCATGCATCTGTGCACGTCCCCCATCCTCCCTCCAATAGCCTCGGTTCTAGCTGAACCAGCCTCGTAGACAGATACTTTACACATCTGCGATAGTCCGTGAGACAGGTTTGAATCTTTCCGTGAAATGGCTACACAAAGTATGCACCAAAATAATGCAGGATAGGAGCCATTATACGTATACGTACACATACTTAGCGTACAATACCAACAGAAATCATGGGGCAATATACAAAAGATCCTCATAAGATTCTCTGCAAGATGGAAACAGGAAACGGCAAAGAAGTAGTAGTACATGGCAGTACATTTTGAAGAGCAAATATGTGAGCTGGTTCTTAATTAGACATAAAGACATACATTAACAATACCTCCTCATTTGTCACCACGGTTATTGCTGTTATTGATGTTTTGTAGCTGACCTGCCTCCCAGCGGACATAGGGCTTTTAAAGATCCATGTACACAGTAGCGTATTTCTCTAATAATGCCAGGAATCTCTGTGTGTCTGTCTGTTTTTTTTTACTAGGGTAAAGAGGTATGAGGGAGTTTGAGTAAGGAGCTAGGAGGGAGGTTGGATAAGGAGCTAGGAGGCTGGGTAAGGAGCTAGGAGGTAGACTGGATAAGGAGCTAAGAGGGAGGCTGGATAAAGAGCTAGCAGGGAGAATGGTTAAGGAGGTAAGAGGGAGGCTGGATAAGGAGCTATGAGGCTGGATAAGGAGCTAGGAGGGAGGCTGGGTAAGGAGCTAGGAGGCTGGGGATGGACTGTTTTTTCATAAGCTCTTTATGGTAATATCACCCTGTAAACCAGTATGCATGATTGAAAAGAGGGAAATACCAAAAACAAATTTGCTACATAGTGCAGAGCAACCTGTAGTTATTCATGCTTGGTGTATACACACTACAACACGCACACACACACACACTCACTTATTCTTGGCCTCTTGGAGCAGTGAAGGGTCGTCTGTTGCTAGGTAGACTCTCTTCTTGTCCACGTGAACGCGGCGAGCCAAGTGCTGGAACTGCTCCTCTACATGAACCATGTACTCCTCTATTGGGTGGAACGCTGCTTCTGTCCCTACCTTGTCTGTTCGCCTTACATGCACTCTAAAGAGAGAGAAAGAACAAGACAAACGAGTGAGAAAGAGAAGATTGCTCATACATTTTAATTTTTGTGTGATACTTTGGTTAAATATATATGTCAACATTTATGCCCATCCAGCCAAAACGCAATTGAAAATGGAAAGAATGCCAGTGGCACAATGTGATGGGGGGGGGGGGGGGATAAAGAAACTAAAGACCAACACAACACTACATGTTTGTGCAACTGAAAACTCCCTTTGTTTAACTGCCTTATCACAAAAAGAAGCTTCATAGATTCTGTGTGAGAATGTATAAGAGAGAATGTGGGAAAGAGGGGAGGACCAGGAACAGCAGAGATGGGGTGAATGTATGTGTAAGAAAGAGGGAAAGAGGATAGAAAGACTGGGGTGGAAAGAGGGAAAGAGAGGGGGTAGAAAAATAAGTAGAAATAGAGGGAGAATAAATAGACTGAGCCTAATTACCAAACTTGGCCAGAGATCAGTCAACCAGTCTTCAGGATGCTCACTGCAGCAACAAACACCTTTATTTACTCGGCAAATGAAACCCTAACAGAGCCCAGTATAAGGGAGGAGATGTAATTCATGAGAATGTCTTTCCTTCTTCATTGTCTTCCCTTCTTCATTGTCTTCTCCCTATATTTTTCTCTATCTGATCTGATGGGGGACTCTCAGCTTGTCCGTTTTCTTCTCTTCTCATACAGGGGTTCACTCTTTTGGTTATTTCAAGCGTGATGTGTGATTCCTGCAATATACTCTCTCACTTAATTTTGCCAGTTGTTCCAGGGAGAAAGAGACACAAAGCAGTGCTTACTAGCTTTATCCCTACCTTCCCTCCTTTCCTATCCTCTCCTCCATTCCCCTCTGCCCTGGCTCTGGCACTAGGCTCGGCTGCAGGCTACGCTTAGATGTAATGGCTGCTTTTAGCTTCTTCTGGTTCGTGGGTCTCAGGTCCAGAGAGTAAAAAATACCCCTCCCCGACTCTCCCACTTCCCCTCCCCTGGTGGAGGTTGGGGTGGAGGGGGAAGCTTGGCAATTAGTACCCACCCTGGCCTGGCCCAGTGTCCTCAGAGATAGCCTCCCCTTCCCCCTATGCTCTCTCTCTGTCAGCTCAAACTCTTCCCACTCCCCCTTTCCTTACTCTACTCTTCCTCTCCCCCCTCCACCTCCCCTTCTTCTCTCTCCCCAGTCCACTCCCCCCTGCTGTGCTGAGAGAGTGCTCAGGCACTTTGTTTGCAACATCAGTGCACAGAGAAACAGGAGAGCCAGGAAACTTTGTTCAAACCAGCACTATCTTTCTGTGGGATCTCTGGTGATGAGAGGTGGGAGAGAGAGACAGACACACATAGAAAGAGTGATTTTTATAAAAAGAGGGAGCAAGGGAACTTGGAAAATATGTATGAGAGTGAGTGTTGGCAGGGTGCAAACAGAACAAAAGACAGAAGTAGAGAAGAGTGAATAATTATGAGTGAAATGAGAGAAAGAAAGAGAGCGGGGGGGGGCAGAGATAGATAGAAAATTGAAATATAAAAACAAATGGGTACAAAGACAAAAGCAGGTGAGGATGGATCCTGGAGCTGTATGAAAACACATGCAGAAGGATTGGTAAAGAAAGGATCATGACTCACAGAGGAGACAAGGGAGAAGGAAAGTCAGTTGATGTAGAAAAAGGTAGCTTCAGAAGTAATGAAAGCCCAAGAAGTATAACACTAAGACTGAGAATAAAATGATGAGTAAAAGTATACTGAAAGACAGGAGGGAGGAAAATAATAGAAACTACGAGAGAGAGAGAAAGAGAGAGAGAGAGGAATAGAGGAATGTGCGACACTTACCCTATGATGGGATGTTTGAAGCCCAGCTTGGCTGTGGCTTGTTGGATCTCTGCCTCCAGCCAGGCCTGGGGCCGGACCAAGTACTTGACAAACTGAGACACCCACCAGACGGAAGGGTCACCGTGGAGACGATGGAGTCGCTGGGCCAGGTCCTCAGGGATGGCCAGGGGTAGGTAGGGAGGCCGGGGGTGGAGACTGTCCACGATGGGCAGCTCTACTACCTGTACATCCTTATCGTGGGCCTCACCTGGTGGGGGGGGGGGGGGGGAGGGGGAAGAGAGGACGGAGATATGGGGAGAGGGAGGGAGACAGAAGTGTTGGGGAGAGAAAGAGAGAGTGGTAAGCCTGGAGAATTTGAAGGGAGTTCATCCCTAGTCCTTTCCAAACAAAAATCCAAATGTCTCTCTATATCCCTGTCTCCAGTGTGCCAGCCTGTTCTTTGCCTGACCTTCAAAGGCCAATGTGAGGCCGGTCTCTGCTATGCTGGGCTGGCGGTAGCTGCCCCCAGAGGGTGCCCTGTGACTGGCAGGGGCCCTAGGCCGAGGGTTGAGCAGACCTGATTAGGAAGGTCACTCTCTCTGGGCTCCTGATAGCATTTCCCAGCCATGCTCACCTGGGAGATAGGGCAAAGCCTCAGTAAGGCAAGGGCAAAGACACTCCTACACGCACCTTGCACATACACACACAAAAACCCATACACACACACAACACTTCCTCTAATTCAATCTCTCTTTCTCCTTCCACTACTCACCCTCTCCCTCCCACTGTCTCTTTCAGCTAATCTCATCTCACCAGAAGGGATATGTCTGGCAGGCAACCTTCACTCATTTCCAGTCTTAGAACCAATATATTTTTGGGATGTTTGTCTTTGGATGCAAAACCCATGACTGTATGTAGGCTTGAGTGGTCTCTACTAGATTAATTGCCCCACTTAATACTAGAAACACACAGCTTTCATACCCCCTTTTCAGACAAATTGAATAATTACTCATTAAAAGTGTCTTTCAAGGAAAGAGTAAATGAAAAAAATGACTGAAAAACAGGGGCCTGGATGTGAGAGTGCATGTGTATGCCCAAGCATGAGCTGAATATAAATTGGCAAAGGCATTAAATATTTATCAGAGAAAATATTCCCAAGCTTTTCTTTGCTTATGTAACATTATTGGCAGGTTGTGTTTTATTGCAGAGGGGGAACTGTGGGCATACAAAAGTCCTGTACCCCCCCACCCCCCCTACACTCCATTTTCTTCCTAATTAGGACAAAGACTCTGTCCTAAAGACTTTCTGCCCCCTAACGGCCATGAATAAACTGATGTTTGGAAACTTGAAAACTTTTACTTCAGATTTGCTGAGCAGAAAGGAGGGCAGTTCCCAGTGTGCAATGGGCCCAATCACTCTAGTGACCGCTAGTCTGATTTACTCATTTATAGGCATACAGTCCACATGGAGAACATACTGTCCAAGCCAAACTTGTTTCACAAGTTACTGAAAAAAGACGCAGGAGGAAATTAGCAATAGAAAGCAAGAATTTGAGAGGTTCTGGAAGGTCCAAGATCCTGCAAACCAGTCTATCTCGGTCCTGAAGGTTTGTGTATCTTATCCAGTCTGCACTTGCACTAGAAGTTGGTGACATGCCATACTACTTCTCACTGTTTACCTGGGGCGAAGGTTTGTTTTCAAATGTTGGTGGGACAGGATATAACTGAGGATGTAATCGTTAAATAACATTTTCTTAATGAAAAGTGTTGGGGGGAGAGATGTACTCAGGTGAGGAATGTCTCTACAGCAGGACGCCATGCTTGCAACAAGCATGTGTGGTAAAAGTGTGACCAATGTGTGTTCAGAATTTAGTTATGCACCAGTTTAGTTATGGTTGATCAGTGAGTGCATGTGCATGACCAACGTGTGGTCGCCATTTAGTCAGTGTGTGATCCATGTACTGTACAGTCACAGAATGTGGACCTCACGTAGTCAGGTTGAGTGGTCAGCATGTGGCTGATGCACGGTCAAAACCTACCTGACCAGTGTCCTGTGGTGGCTCCGGTGCGATCTGTGCAGGAGTTGCTGACGGGGTGGAAGACCGTCTCCCAGCCCCCGGTGGCGTAGCGCCAGTTGTGAGACTCCAAGATGAGCGTTCGCTGCGTGCCGTAGGCGATCATGAAGCAGTAGACCACATGGTGCAGCTGGCAGCCGTAGCCACACCCCTTATTAATGTTACACACCAGCTTCCGGGCCTTGCTGCAGTCTGTCGGATTCTAGGTGCAGAGGGAGAGGCCAACGAAGGTAGGGAAGAGATGATAGAGATGGTGAAATAAGGAGAAAAAGTAAAATTTGTTGGTTTGTGTTATTACTTTACCTTAATATTGTATCTGTCTGCTCTCTGGCATGTAATAACACATCTCTTCTATTATCACAAGCCTCTCTTTCTCTCTTGATCTTTTTTCCTCTCTCTTTCTCTTCCTCTATGTCTGTCTTTCCCTCACGAGAAATGTATTTCACTTCACATTGGGGGACAAAGGCTGGGCATGGTACCAAATCAGAGAAAGTTCATCTTGACTGTGAAAGCTCAGTCACGCTGCATTTAGGAGTAGTAAAACGATGCGCAGTGGTGCAAAGAAAAGCCACCACATATCCACTGCATCAGAGCCAAACATCTTCCTAAATAGCAATTTACTCTGCGATGGGAGTGTTTTTCTCATTAGACTGTCACAGCTGTAGATAGTTCACAGTAATCAGGCCGCCTGCATCACCTGACGCCGTCACGCTCACAGCCAGCTTCAGAGAGCAGAGCTGTGAGTAGCACTACCTTCATGTTCCAAATGTATTACTGCTGGATTTCAATAAATGTGAACAACCTCAGCAGATGTCAGCTCAGCAAAAACAACCACAGGGATGTTTCCTTTGAGTAACTTGCTACAGTTTCGGTATTGGCCCCATAGGTATGTACCATGGTGTGATATCTACACGTTAATAACGTACAGAGGCATCTTTACAATGGGACTTGAGAGCATGTCTCAGACCCACATATCAGACCCCAGAGAAGAGAGCTGAAAACTAAAAATCACTAAATGATACTGACAGACAGTATAGCGTAGGAAAGGAGAGATACTCTGGTTGAATGTTGGCTTGAAGCCGCTTGTTTGGCATTTTGTAGAAGCGAGATGAGAGGCACAGTTCAATGATCATTATGGGTAAATGGAACACAAAGGCTGCCTTTAAGTACTTCTCTGTAGGTTAAGAGGCCCTTCAGAGGCTATCATTCCTATTGGAATAGGAAACATGCATAAGACACAGGCTAGGAATGACTCACACATGATAACCTACACTCAATTGGACACCAGTTAGTGTGATCTAATTCTAAGTGACTGGCAAACAATAATTGTTTAGTGTAAAATGCCACTAATGGATACAATGTGAGGCGCCAGTGTTGTCAGCTCAGAGACTGTGGGAGAGAGATAGTCCGCTACAATAGGGATGATTGGAGCCAGGCTGAGCTAGGTAGTGCTACCACTTTCGAGGAGGTGGAGGGTGGAGTCCCCGGCCGTGCGCATCCATGTCTGTGTGTGTGTGTAATGGGGTGTTTGTGCATGGGTATCTGTGTGTGTGTGTGTATATGTGATGAATTACTGATGGTGGATGGTGGAGCTGTGATCCCTCAGCGGTGGTGACAGCAGCTGTTAGCGGTGCTGTCTCCGCCCAGCCAGACTGACTAGGCTCTCTTCATCAAACACACAGGCTCATTAATGCTGCAGGGCCTAGCCCTGCACCACCCCACCCAGCCCCACACTACACTGCCCCACCCAGCCCCTCGAGCTGGGGAGGAGAGGGCGCTCAGGGGCCTCCCTGGGTGGAAGTATCGACACAGACTAGATGGAAGACGTGACAGTGTGTGTGTTTTTCTTTGTGTTTCTGTTTCTACGTTTTTCTCTTTCCGTGTGTTTATGCATCTGTGTGTGTGTTTATGCATGTTAGTATTTGTGTGTATTTGTGTAAAAAATATATAGAAATTGCAGTGTACACAGTGTGTTAATATGCTTGCCTATGTCATGTTTGTGTGTGATTTTCTGTACCTGTAACATTTGTCCGTGTGTATGTGTGAATGTGCCAGGAGGCAGATGACTTGCCACAGCCAGATCCTGAGACAGACTGCGATCACAAACTAAACGTGTTTCATTTCAGGTGATATTGACAGTTAATTGTTGTATGAATTGGAAGAGCAGGTGTCAGGAAGCATTCAAAGTGTTTATGGTTCTGGGAAATAACAGGTGCACTATGTGTATGTGTGTGTGTGTGTGTGTGTGTGTGTGTGTGTGTGTGTGTAAGACTGCCAGCACCTGTATATGTGTGTGTGACTGTACAGTTACATGTCTGGGCTGCCAGCTGCCAGCTTTGTGTCGACAGTCCTGGGTATTTGTGTGTGTCATGGTGGACAGTTGGCTGAACAGCAGGTTCAGCATTACCTGTAGGTAGGTAATTCTGTTCTGGACCAAAAGAGAGAGATCCTTGGCCTCCTTCTCTCTCCACTCTCCCACTCCATCAACCTGGCTGAGGTAGTACAAGTCTGTCATGATGGACCTAGGCCAAACAGACACAGAGATATTTACCTTAAGTTATTTGTCATACATGAATGTACATCAATGTCACAGTTCATAAACAATTGCTCATTTTATTAAACATTTATTTGACCCAAATCAGTCACATCCTCAAACTGGGACACTTCCAGAACCCAGCTGCACAGACACAAACACACTCAGTAGAGTTTTCCTTTGTAAACACAAATTCTTTGGTGTGGCTTGATGAAAGATATTTATTGTGACTTTCACAATAACTGTGTAGACTGACTGTGTACTATGTCCTGCATCTGTATTTAGCAAAATTGGAATTTGTCTGGAAAATGACATGTTCAACAAACTATTAAAGGATTTCATATGATGACCATACTCCCAAAGACTTCCAGGCACTTTACTGATTGCCTTTGTTCTATTGTGTATGGTATAAGAAAATTCTGGCCCACCATGGTGGATATTAGTCATACACTCTTCCAACCAAACAGCCACTTATACTTTGCAGATGTTCAGATAACTGAAACAATTTACATTTACATTTATTCATTTAGCAGATGCTTTTTTCCAAAGCGACTTCCAAGAGAGAGCTTTACAAAAGTGCATAGGTCACTGATCATAACAACGAGATAGCCCCAAACATTGCGTGTAGCCAAAACATGAAGCATACATTGTGAAAACCAAATAAGTCCCAAAGGGAAGAACCATAAGAGCATGTAGTTAAGCAAGTTACAATTAAACAACATGAAACTCAAAAAGTGCAAAAGTGTACCTGTAGAAAAGCAAGCAACAGTAAAATATTTCACAGCGAGTACAATCATTTTAAAGGGGCGATTGATTGCAAAACCGATTTTACCTTGTCATAGCTGAAAAATGACAGTTTGGTGTGTAAAATAGACACAGTGAACCTCAAAGTCCATTGACGCCTCTTTCCTATGCAAATCACACAATTTGTAACTGCTGCTGTGAAACTATAGGTTTAAAAAAAATCCCCCGCTGTGACGTCCCAACGGGGCTCCACCTTTTTTGGCTCTTTGTCACCCCCCAACATTTGCCTCCAGACCAGCCCACCGGTGTTCTGGCCCAAGAACATAAATGGAGGTAGCGTAAATCTCAGACACTAGTTTATCTGCGCGCTGCTCTGTGTAGCCTACTTCCACGGGAATTGAAAGAAGAAAGTTTTCCAAGTTTTTCTAAGGATATTGAAAATGGACCACGGTCGTAAATGCAGTGTTCCAGGCTGTACAGGGAATGCTGACAGTCATAGTCTTCCCACGGAACCAAACACTCGACGGGCATGTCTATGAGAAGAGCTGTGAAGTTCGACCCTCGGTTCTTCATTTGCTCGAACCATTTCACCAACGACAGTTTTGAAAACCTAGGACAATTTAAAGAAGGATTTGCTAAGCCGCTGTTGCTGGAAAGAGGTGCTGTTCCAACCGTATGCTCATCACAAACGCAAGCTGTAGCGTTAAGTATGATTTTGTCGCTAACAGTTAGCCTGCAATGCTAACGTCTCCTGTATCTAGCATAGGTAGAATGCTAAATACGTTTCTAAACACATCAACATACCTTACTTAGCAAATGACTCTAGCTAGACTAGCTGTAGTCGGCATTGGAAGGGAAGTTTCCGAAAACGAATAGCCAGAAAACGACTACGTCTTGATTTATCTTTTCGAAAGAACTGGAGAAAGGCAGGTGCTAGATACAGGATACGTTAGCATTAGCAACACTAATAACTGTTACCCGACAAAATCATACTACAGCTTGCGGATGTGATGAAGATAACCCTTACAAAAAAGAAGTATACTATAAGTATACTAAAATATGGATAGTACACTTTTAGTTCACTTTTGATATACTTTTAAGAAGTATGCTTTGAAAATAGTTCACTTTTGATATACTTTTAAGGAGTATACTTAGAAAATAGTTCACTTTTGATATAGCCTACTTTTAAGTATGCTTTGAAAATAGTTCACTTTTGATATACTTTTAAGAAGTATACTTAGATAATACTTCACTTTTGATGTACTTTTAAGTATGCTTTGAAAATAGTTCACTTTTGATATACTTTTAAGAAGTATGCTTCGAAACAGAAAATTGTATACATTTCTTCTGGAGTAGGATGTACGTTTTCTATTATTATACAGCAAAAACTGTCAAAATAATGTTTAAGTACATTACAGGTTAAATTCTTTAGATCCATCTCATTCTAGTTATTCATGTCTAGGAAAATCTATTATGCATTGCACATTGAATCTTTTTTCGTACTGAAGCTGTAACCTTAATTACTGCCAAAACATTTTGAAGCCCTATACTCTTATACTAATAATTATCAATTGGAGTATTAATGGAAAAAAACGAAAAAGCTACTTGAGAAAGAAGCGGACAGAAGGGTTGCATTGTGCATTTGAAGGTTATACTGTCAAACTGACTGAAGAACGAAATAACGACTTGAAAAAATGAAGATAGCGTGGCTCATTGGCTGGTCAATTCCCATAATGCAAGGCGGTAAATAGTGTTAAAATTTGCTGATAAGTTTGCCGTTTGTTCGAAATACAAATGTAACTTCATGAATTTCGTTTTTTAAATGTGTCTGCTTAGAATGTAGTGTTTTGTTGCGTGGTCATTGTTGTGGTGGTTTACCATTGTAACCATGAGTTAAATTACTGTTACGTTTCATAAGAAGAGCTGGAGTCTTAAAACGTCAACGCTTGCGAAGTTAATAGCTTCTTTCAGCTAAGAAACTGCAGTGTAATTTTGCAAGGGCCCCGTTCTCGCTAAGTGATTTCTAATCTGAGGTGTTTGAGGCGCCCCTAAACATTATAATATATTAGCAAGTAATAATGAAATGTAATTATTAATCTACTTTTTGAAGTACTTACATTAATTGGAAGTGCACTTAAAAGTATTGCAAAGTATACTTTGAGGCTCTTTAGGAAGTGTACTTAATGAACTGAAAGTGCACTACACAGGTTACTTTACAGTATTCCAAGGTATACTTTTAAGTACTTTGGGAAGTATACTTTTATGGAAGTTTATTAGAGTCTTTATTCTAATGGCAATGCATTTGTCAAATGGCAATTCAATATACAAAGTGGCAATGCAATCCGCAATTCAAATAGAAAAAAAGTTGTCACATGGCAATGCAATTCGGTTTGTATTATTTTGAATAAAAATTGGAATGAACGCTTATTGTAGGTAGGCCTATTGCATTTCATATTGACAAGGTTTTTTCGACTCTTTATTCAAATGAAAATGCATTTGTCAAATGGCAATTCAATCTGCAAAGTTGCAATGCAATCCGCAATTCGAATGGCAAAGCAGTTGTCAAATGGCAATTCAATATGCAAATGACAATGCAATCCGCAATTCAGTTTGTACATTTTGAATACAATTTTGAATGAACGCTTATGGCATTGCATTTCATATTGACACGGTTTTTTCGACTCTTTATTCAAATAGAAATTCAATGTGGTAGCTAAACAGCGCCACTGTTGACCGAATTCTCACTCCCTCGCAGAATTCCACTCCCCTACGCGTGAACGTGCACTGCCTTCCTAGCGTATTGCTGTGTAGATTGGCGAACCGAGGCGATTTAAGTGTTGAGCCTATGGTTCCCTCGTTTTAGGCTTTGAGGAAACTGTCAGTAGGCTATTTAATTCATGTTTCATTAAAGTATAAGTTATGTTGCGCTGCACTTGAGAGCCTATACGATGTGTATGTCGTGCTACATGTAAAATCTGAATGATTGTCTCACGAAAATAGACGTAATGTTGAGCTGCACTTGCACCTTGTATGCATTGCAGTAGGCTACTGTGTATGAGTTCTCTTTATCTCACATGCTACCTCACCAATTTAATAATCCTAAAAACCAACTGCTACTTGAATCAACTATTTAATGATGCAGCAATTCAGTAGGCCTATTTCTTTTAAACTGACTGGGGGAGATAGGATTTTGGCAACACTGTTTTTCATCAGAATCATAAAGGGTTTTAATCACCATGAAAGTTCGCACAGATAAGGAATTTACTTTGGTAGGAAGGTGCATACATTTAACATATAGGAACCTTAAAACTTAAATATGTGGTCTTACTATAGCTACAAAAGGTACCGTAAGGATGGCGCTAGCTATCTATATAGAAGTGGATGCTTAAAGATCTGACACAGAGAATAAGACCTTTTTGCCCTGTGTCCCATACACTGCACGACTACAGGCTTTATTACTACACCACCAATCACATGTGAATGCCAACAAAAAGTCATCAATTCACATAGGCCTACAATTCACAGTTATGGCAGCAACAACAACACAAACTTATAGTTACTAACATCATCCATTGACAACCCTAATAGACAGAACGACAACACTCAACTCAAACATGCATACAACATTAATTAAACATGAAACAAGTATGAAAATGCCACCACCCACAATCCTTTGCGCCAACAGCGCGAGTTAACAAGCGACCAACCCTTGGGTCGCTACAGTGCAAAGTCTAGCTAATACTAATGGGATTTAGAATAAATATAAAATATAAAGTAGCCATAATTTACAACATAAAAATACAAAAAATACAAATAGTACAAAAGATACAAATAGTGTAATATAGTGAAAATTGCAATGTGGCAAGGTGTCATTGTGCAGATTGTGATTAAAGTCATTAAAGTCAGTGTGAGCCCTTGGCCTTGTTGAAGAGGCCAACAGCGGATGGGAAGAAATTGTTTTTGTGGCGTGTGGTATTGATACGCTGCAGTCTGCTCTTGTCCTTGGCAGTAGCAGCAGTGTACCAGATGGTGAGGGAGGAGGTGAGGATGGACTCAATGATGGCTGTGTAGAAGTGCACCATCATTGTCTTTGGTAGGTTGAATTTCTTCAGCTGCTGTAGGAAGTACATCCTCTGTTGTGCTTTCTTGGTGAGGGAGCTGATGTTCAGTTCCCACTTGAGGTCCTGGGAGATGATAGTGCCCAGGAAGCGGAAGGACTCTACAGTGTTGACTGGGGAATCTCACAGGGTGATGGCGGTGAGTGGGGCTGTATTCTTCCTGAAGTCCACAACCATCTCCACTGTCTTAAGAGCATTGAGCTCTAAGTTGTTCTGGCTGCACCAGGTCACCAGGTTGTCAGCTTCCCAGCTGTAATCAGACTTGTCCCCGTCAGAGATGAGCCCAATGAGGGTGGTGTCGTCCGCCAACTTCAAGTTTGACGGATGGAGGACTGGAGGTGCAGCTGTTGGTGTACAGGGAGAGCTTCAGCTGGGAGAGCTTGTCCTGAAGCAGGGCGGGGATGATGGTGTTGAAGGCAGAGCTGAAGTCCACAAACAGGATCCTGGCGTAGGATGCTGGGGAGTCCAGGTGCTGTAGGGTGAAGTGGAGGGCCATGTTAACTGCGTCGTCCACAGACCTGTTTGCTCTGTAGGCAAACTGCAGGGGGTCCAGGAGAGGGTCTGTGATGGATTTGAGGTGTGCCAGCACCAGGTGCTCAAAAGACTTCATTACCACAGAGGTCAGGGCGACGGGTCTGTAGTCATTATGTCCTGTTGGCCTTGGCTTTTTGGGCACAGGGATGTGGGTGGATAACATCATACCTGCCGGGACTAAGATCTGACACATCCCAGAATGATTTTAGTGGCTCCTCATGCCCTGTAAAGTGTGCCATAAAAAGCTTTTGATACTAGTTGCAAAAATGTAAAAGTTAGAAGGGGAGTAGGATTTTGTCAACACTCTTTTTCATACCTGCCGAAATCCTCCCCCCCCCTCCATATCTTGGGGCTATAAGATCTGACACACCACAACTATGCAGGGATGTGGACAATCTGGATGGCGGCACTCACTGGGTAATAGCTTGTCAACTGGTATTGAATACAATACTTTTATCACTACTAGACACCTTTATATTGAAGCATTGGTGTTTTTTTGTATAAGAGGTCATGTTATTATAGGTGACAGTGCCAGTTTTTGCCATTCCTAATGTTTGATCATTCATTATCATTCCACAAATTTGACTTAATGTTTATCCAAAATCTCAGGTTGGCTGTGACAGCTGCCTCAGATGGTTCCATCAGTGTTGTTCTCAAATCCAACTGACAGGAATATGTCTGTGCTGCCTGCCGTAAACAGCCCTGATCTGTTTTCATGATCAAGCCTCAAACTTGTTAAAAACTCTTATTTAAATGATCACTATTTCTGTCTTTTTTTCTACCTTTTGTTAAATATATCATTATAGTTTTTTGTTTAAAATAAATGTGATGGAACCAATCAAAATGTCATCATTTATTATATGTTTTTCACTAGCCAGTCACAGGGAAGGTACAGACTTGGCGTACTAAAACCAAGCACTGTACATTGCAAGTTAGCAGACACAAACTAGGCTGTGGGAAGCAGGATCTATAAAATGGATATGATTGTAAACACAAAACAGTTGTGTGGCAAGTAGTTTACTGAGAGGGAAATAGAAGTTGAATTCTGGTAGGAGGGACCTGTGAGCAGGGGCCTTTTTAGAACTTTTTTAGTAAGTAGCCTTTAATAGCAAGTAGCCAACAACGTAATAAAAAATCAGAAGGGATTAGTTTTACTAAAAGTGATTCGTACAAATGAATACAAAGAAGGATGCTCGCTTTAACCAGACATTGACTATGATAACAGCAGTCGCAACTACAATTTAATTCACATATTACCTCATTCCGATAATAGGACAGTGTAGCACAATATCAACATCGTTTCTCAAGTGCAGCTCAACATTCCGTCTATTTTCGTGAGACAATCATTCAGATTTTACATGTAGCACGACATACACATCGTATAGGCTCTCAAGTGCAGCGCAACTTATATTTTAATGAAACATGAATTAAATAGCCTACTGACAGTTTCCTCAAAGCCTAAGACGAGGGAACCATAGGCTCAACACTTAAATCGCCTCGGTTCGCCAATCTACACAGCAATACGCTAGGAAGGCAGTGCGCGTTCACGCGTAGGGGAGTGGAATTCTGCGAGGGAGTGAGAATTCGGTCCAACAGGGGAATATGAATCAATATATGCAATGCCATAAGCGTTCATTCAAAATTGTATTCAAAATGTACAAACTGAATTGCGGATTGCATTGTCATTTGCACATTGAATTGCCATTTTTGACAACTTGTTTTCCATTTGAATTGCGGATTGCATTGCCACTTTGCGCAGTGAATTGCCATTTGACAAATGCATTTTTATTTGAATAAAGAGTCTAATAAACTTCCATATACTTTATGAACTGAAAGTGCATTGTGCATTTGAAGGTTATACTGTCAAACTGACTGAAGAACGAAATAAGGACGTGAAAAAATGAAGATAGCGTGGCTCATTGGCTGGTCAATTCCCATGATGCAAGGCGGTAAATAATGTAAAAATTTGCAGATAAGTTTGCCGTTTGTTCGAAATACAAATGTAACTTCATGAATTTCGTTTTTTTAATGTGTCTGCTTTGTTAGAAAGAACAGACACCGTAACAGGTTGCGCATGCGCAGATATCTGTTTCCTCAGCAGCATCTTGTGACTGTAGAAGTTCGCGGCAAAGAACACCAGAGGAGTCTGCACGGTGCTGGTTCGGTTGTTCCCATATAAAGTAGTTAAATTGTTAGAAGTTAGTTGTATTACCTGTTCTCGGACATGTTTGTGCGTCACTGACAAAACGTAAGTCTTTCTTTTCTGTTATGTCAATGTATGCGAGAATTCAGGACTGTAATGACCAGGGGCGGTTCTACACGGGGGCCTACAGGGGCCAGTGCCCCTGTAAAAATCTCCCTGGCCCCCCCTGTGGCCCCCCTGAGCTGACTGAATGAAAAATGAAAAATTAGTTTTTTTTGTTTTGTTTTACACGTTTTTCTTCTTCTAGTAGTCATCATGAAACGAGGAAGGGACATTGCAGCCTTTTTTGCCCCAGTAAATAAAAAAGTTAGAGAAACATATCAAAGTATTGAGAGAGCTGAGGAGCTGGAAGAGGGAGAGCCAGAGCCATTTGTATGATTTTAATGTAAAGCAAAATTAAAGTATTTAATGTTTAAATATAATTTGTTTCCGTTTTTTAATGTGCCCCTCTGATTAAACACTGGCCCCCCCTTGGCCCCCCCAGTAAAATTTGTCTAGAACCGCCATTGGTAATGACGTTGGTTTAGTTAGCAGCTAGCATGTAAGAGTTTGTTAGTATGTGAAGACGTTAGCTGTATGTCTGGCTACTCTAAACGTAGTTTAGGTGAACTGTTATTGACGTTTTTGAGTATGTTAGACTTGTGTAATATGTGTAAGTTTTGGGGTATTATTATTTGTAATGTGAATGAGTATTCTATTCCAACCGCAAAGATGCACGTTACTGACATAGTTATAATTATAGGTTACTGAAATGGACGTAAATGACCACTAGATGGCAGCAAAATCACATAGTAATCACCATTATTATGCTGTCATTAGCAATTGGTTGTGTCTGAGATATGTTTATATTAAGCCTGTATGTGAATGTTATGTATGCATACTAATGTATAATCTGTAATTGATTCTCTTTTGATAGACCACAAACAAGGAGATAAAAAGAGTTACACTAAATATGCCTGAATCCTGTGTATTGCTGTGCTGCCTACAATAGCCACGTAAACTCAGAAGAACGCATTCCGACTCCAGAGGTGTTCTAACAGACACACCAGGGCGACACCACCATATCTGAACCTGAACCTATACAGTCCTTTAACCCTAACCGTTTATCAGTTTTACACTGCTTAGAATGTAGTGTTTTGTTGCGTGGTAATTGGGTGTGCCTTCGGCAAGGGCACAACCTTTGTTCTCTCACATATATATTATTATTATTGGGTGTGCTCAAGCCTTCGGCGAGAGCACAACCTTTGTTCTCTCACATATATATTATTATTCTTTTTATTATTGTTTAAGGATCAGTCAATATTTGGACTACATAGACAACCTAGGTGTCAAAAGTTTAGTATTGGTAGCGATTGCGTTGGTTGTATTTTTATTTATGTTCCGTTGCATGGTTTAAGTAGAAATTGCGTTTTTGTGGTGAAAAGTGAAGCTAACGGTGGCTAATTTGCTAGCCACAGTCACTGACGTTACTAACGTCACTACCGTCACGAAAACACGCGTGACTACCTGTAGCAGAACATTCGTTTCGCATCTGTTAACTTGGGGGATAGCTAGGCTAACTATAGCTTTACTGCAAGGCAGCTGCAGAAACGCCACAAGCAAAGAGGCCAGGGTGAGAACTATTTACTCATTTTACTTTGTGATGTGAAACACAATTGTGAAATGTAATGTACAATATTAGCTGATATTATTAAGGAAGTAGGCCCACATCTACTTTCGGAAACGGTCTACTATTTCACTGAAGCATTAGCATGACATTAGCCTCTGTTGCCCGGGCAACACATACTACAGTGGTCTATGATGCATCTGTTTTCAATCGTTAAAATAAACATTCCTCACAAATACATTTTCGTTGTAAGATTTATTATGACATTACATTACAAGTAAACGATTTGTTGGTGAAATTATCATTACCTGTGGTTTCAAACCAGTGTTGCTCACTGCAACGCTGTAGCCTACGCGAGACACACTACAAAAACATCTACAGTACACAGCTGTTTAGGAAGTCAAATGGCAACAGAACATGTTCGGCACTCCCCTTACTTAAATCAAAAGTCTTTCAATAGGTGAAACTATCTGACTACTTACCTGAACTTCATTGTCACAGCCTAAACTTTGTCAATCTGTTCATGAAAATAATTAATTTCAGCCTAAACCGTACAACGGAACGTTAAATCAAATTCAACCAACGCAATCGCTACCAAGACGAACACAGCAGTAGTCTAGTTAGGGAGGACAAACGTGTACATGACAAATGTAATCACAACGGAGAGTTCCAAGCATCAACAAATGCTAAACTTAACTTATTGCTCATTTAAAATTGTGATAAAAAAACACAATTGTGAGATTTAACCCTTGTGCTGCCTTCGGGTCACATGACCCATCGTTGTGTTTACCCAATTTTACCCAATACAAAAACAAATAAAAATAATTTTCTTTTAACCTTTGCAATGTGGGGGGTCTGAGACAGCCCAACGGTTTAAAGAAAATGCTTCACTTTGTTTTTGTATGCGGTAAGGTTGTCGCAATACGACGGTGGGTCACAATGACTGATGGGTCAGAATGACCCGAAGATAACACAAAGGTTAATGTACAATACGATGTATGCTGATATTATTAGTACATTTACTTTCGAAAACAGTAGTACATTTTCGCTTGTTGACTGATGCGTTAGCATAATTAGACTCTGTTGGACGACATATACGATAGCGGTCAGTGATACATCCGTTTTCAATCGTTAAAATAATAAACATGCCTCACATATCAATGAACGTTTTATGATTTATTATGAGATAATATTACTAGTAAACAATTAATGGGTACAATTATCATTATATACCTGTAGTTTTAAGCCAGTGTAGCTCACTGTAATGCTGTATGCGACGCGGTTTAGAAAACTTGTAATTCTATTGCTGTTTAGGAAGCCAAACGGCGACAGTAAAATCTCGGCCCTCCCCTTATAAAAATCAAAATTCCCAGATGAGTTTTTCAATTGGTGAATCAACCTGTCACTCAAATTAGAGCCAATCCCTGAGTGAATACCATCCCGTATGTGGCACAGAGGTTTTCCCATTTTAAGAGGTCTGTAATTGGCTGAGAGTACTTTGAGCCATTGGCTACTAACCTGATCTTCAATGCCACAGCCTAAACTTGATGTCATTCTGTTCATGAAGGACTCTACAGGACTGTGAAAACCGCTAACATTTCCCAGCTGGGGTTTTTTTTAAATAATCGAGCTTAAGTCCGAGGAGTGCCCCTGTTTTAGAGCTACATTTTGAGTGCCAACAAACTCCCCATCGCTCTATTCAGCTAGTTAGCTTGCCACGAGCATTCCTCTCCCTGGTTCACTAACAAAATATGGACAGATGTGCCTTGTTTTCGCTCATTTAATCGGATCGACCTCAAAATCCGTTAACATATAGTGGAAACATCTACGAATGTGTGGTCTCAAATATACATTAAGATAAACATTTTTGAATTCCAGCGCGTTCAAACAGTCCCATCAGTAAAAGTTGGCTAGCAAGTTACAGCAGCAGCCTGGCCCAGTGACAGGTGGCGGGAGGGGCGCAAAGGGCACACTTACTAGTGGTATCTTGCTTCCAACTCATTTTTTAGACAACCCATTAATTTGTAGCAGATAAACATCTAAAAACATGCAAGATAGTAGGCCCGAAAACTAGGATTGAGAGAGGTTGATATAGAAGGAGTATAAGAGACACTGACAAAGCTGAATGAGTATTTAATTTGTTTGATGTGCAAGGCAACTAAACACCTCTATGGGAAAATTAAAAAGGAAAAACAAACATTATAGAGATCCAAAATTACTGAAGAGCTTTGGCAGTAGTGCAATGATTTGATAATGGTTTACTACATCAGAACTTGATGACTAACTCGTTGTATTAATTAGATCGAGTACAACATTTAAATTCAGGTGTCAGGTGGCTGAGCGGTTAGGGACTCGGGCTAGTAATATGAAGGTTGCCAGTTCGATTGCCGGCCGTGCAAGATGACGTTGTGTCCTTGGGCAAGAAACTTCACCCTACTTGCCTCGGGGGAATGTCCCTGTACTTACTGTAAGTCGCTCTGGATAAGAGCGTCTGCTAAATGTAAATTAAAGAAGCCAATGACAAAAGGCTCTCACAAACACGCTAGAAATGGATAATAGCTTACTTGTGCTTTCCAATCAGTATCTAGTTTTGATTGATGTTACCAAGATTTGTCCCAGCTTAAAAAGCATCAAACTCCAGTCTGTTGTTTTTATACCTTGGTTCTATGAGAAGCCTTTAAAAAACATGTAAGTCACATTCACTGTTGACAATTCTCCTTAGAAGTTGAGGCAAACCGACCATCCACATCCTCAAACACCGGAGTGGCATCCATGGGCTCATAACTGCTCATCTGTAAATGTAACTGGGTTTTCTCTGTGTGTACGTAAAAACCACTGTGATTTCCCACACTGACAATAAGACTTACATTTGTCTAACAAGTCTTACAATAACTTTGATCAGTGCATTAAGACATCAAGCATCTTATTGACAGTGTGGGAAATCTACACAGTACCGTTTACATGTACACAGGGTGTAATGTATTGTGCTATAACATGTATAGTACATAATGATGTAATTAGTATGTGGATACAAGAAAGTATGTATGTGGTATGTAATAAGATGGCTCAACAAAATAAGTCAAGCTGTGATCATCCTTGTGATCTGGCTCATAGAAACAACAAGAAGACAGGGGACAGTTTCATGGTTTGCAGATGAGCAGTAGTGAGTCTACAAATGTTGTTCAGATGTATGAGGATGCAGTTGATCGGTTTGCCTCGACAACTCAACAGTGACTAGTTTTCTTTTTAAAGGCTTCTCACAGAACCATGGCAAAAAAAAAGAAATTGACTGGAGGGTTGGATGCTTTTCAAGTGGGACCAGTCTTGGTATGGCCATCAGAACTAGACACTGACTGGAAAGCACAAGTATGCTACTATAACTAGAGCTTGTTTGTGGGAGCAGACATCATTTTGTCATTCTCCTTATTTAATTCAACCTAATCAACACAATAAAGTAGGCTTGTTTTGTCCTTGGCTAATGCATGGACCAGGGGTGTCGTTAGACCATTTTTACTGGGGCACGTGTGCTATGAGCACAGTGCACTGTCACTTCAGGAGTAGCTGTGTACAGGATCGTGAAAGCAACATTATCAGTGGTGGAGCCTACATGTAAAGATGTGTTATTCCAAAGCAGTATCCCAACGCCTGTAAAATCAAAGCAGTTATACCGAAAACGCAAACCGAAGCCCGCAGAATTCCATGTCAGCGCACTCTTCTGAGCTTGCCAAATAGCCACTGCAGCACGCACACAGAAGTCCAGGAGTCGGACTCGGCACACAAGTCAGAATTGAGGTAGGCTAAGAAAACATTACAAAACAAAAGAAAGTTTCTAAATGATACGCCTACCGATCATCTTATTTTGACTAAACCATAAAAACAATATTACATGAAGCTCAAACGAATGCGAAAAAATGTGCGTGCTCGCATTAACTATTGATGTCCCTGCCAAAGCTGATATCAAACTTGCGTCCCTGAACTGTTCTATAGTGGGTTAAGCAAGGTGAGTTTCTATAGCCGAGTAGTGTATTGTGCGCAGCAAGCCTGGAAGAAAAAAAGGGATATGAATAGGGGCCTGTGCCCTAGTAGAGCTTTATGTCTAACAACGCCCCATGGACATTGTCAATAAGATGCTTGCATTTGCCTTACTGCACTGATCCAAGTTATCAACTATTGTATGTCTGGCAGAATAATGTCTCTGAGCCCAAATCTCAATCAACCTCCCTTGATGTATCAGACTCGCTTATCATGTCTTTGCTTTATTAAATCTTTCTCAAAAGATTGCTACCAGTGCTGTAGGCCTGTTGTAGATGTTGACAACACCTGTCTTGAGGTACCTTACACCTTAGAAATGTGTATTGTAGCTTCCATCACTGCAGTTGCACTGGTGTCTGTCTAGTGTGTGATTTAAAGTGTAAATGAGAGTCGTTCTCTAAGCAAACTAATACGGCATATTTGAGACTACACGACACAGATGTAGTGTCACTATTTAAGCAAATCCACCCAAAAACTCAAACGTAGAATTCCATACTGTAGTTGTTTAGGAAGCTATAGCACACGCTGGCACCCCCACTACTTGAGTCAAAAGTCCCAGATCAGTTTTTCAATTGATGAAACAAACTATCACTTAAATTAGAGCCAATGCCTGTATGAATACCGTCCCGTATGTGGCACTTGGGTTTTAACAGTTTAAGACGTCTGTAATTAGCAGAGTGGTCTTTACACCCTTGGCTACTAACCTGAACTTCAATGCCACATCCTTAACTTGATGTCAATCTGTTCAGGAAAATGTTCTTTACAGCACTGTGAAACCGCTAACATTTTCCAGTTGGGACTTTTGAGTTTATGCCCGATGAGTGCCCGCACCCATTGACTGCAATGAAAAGCTCCATGACTCCGACTCGGAATTTGAGCTTCAGGGACGCCTGACAAAAAATGACAACATTTGGCGTGTCGGACGTTTTAGAATTGTTGATGTGATGTGTTCCCATCGTATTTAAGACGACATATTTTACAAACAAGAGGTTTGTTAACGTAGCTGTATACATGTCTCACTGGTACTGGCTAATCAGCTAATATGTTAAAGTAGGCTACATCCAAAATCGCTGTCGTAAAACTAGCCTCTTTTTCACAAACAGCTGATCAACGGAAGTAGCTTCGAGGTAAAATTAAAAACCTTTAAAAACGCCTAATATTTCCAAATATTGTTGATATTACTGTACACAAGTATTTTAGTATCGTTAATATGTAATTTAATTCCATAATTTCCCCAGGAATAACTATTAAAACGTATTTCAGAAAAAACGCTCAAACGGGTTTGTCCTCCCTAGTACTGTAGTAGAATTTACCGGGGCAGCTTCTCCACACAGGGCTGTATCGCATTTTGCGTTGTTACTGACAATGATCGCTACCAGTGAGCTTTTTATGAATGAGCGATTTTCCACTAAATAAATGTCAAGTTTATTTACGTTTTTGGGGGCATATTTTCAGTTAGCAGATGGTACTGTTTGAATCGCGATTCCATCTTCTACTGCCGGTAACGTCGTAGAATAATCTTCAAAGGGGGTTCTTTATTAATGAATGAATGCAATATGAGTAGGCTAAATGCCTGAAAATATCACGAGAAGGGAAAACTTAAAAGGACGTTTATGTCATAGAGATTAGGTACATTTTTACACCGGTCTGCCAAATGTATTCGTTTTGATTCAGCTATGAGGCTGCCTCTTGCAGGGGAAATGAGAAGACATCAGAGGCGGCGGCACGGTTTTTGTGATGGGGGGGCGAGATTTTTTTTCCCCGCAAAAAAAATGAAATCTAGACCCTCTGAAACGCTATTTCCTGCATTTTAGGGGGCAGAATTTCATTATACACTTAGCTACTTTTCTCTTACGTTCTCTGGAGAAGGTTGTGTGATTGTGGCGAAAATAAACTGACCCATGCATGTGACACTGAGGACAGCAAGTGCTTTAACAATTATCTTGTTTTCGTTTTCAGATTCGACTTGTAAAATCATGGTATGGGCTACAGTTCGATGGACAACATTTTTTGCGTTGCGTTTGTTTACAGTTTCGTCGTTCATAATTCGGTTCTGCTCGTTTTTGATTTGTTATGTTTACCGTTATGCCGATAACAAAGCCTTCTACTAAGATGTTCCTGTTCTTTAATGTTTCTAACACATTTGACTAGATCAGGGGTGTCAAACAGGGCGTCCAGCTCGGCGGCCCGTCGGATGTCTTGGCAAAGTTTGAAAATTACAGAAATACATACATTTCATTTCTATAAAAGTAACTGCTATTCAGAATCCAAATGTCTATTAAGAATATGGAGGTTTATGAGTACAAACGTTTTGTAATTTTTTTAATCGATCCAGTAATTGCTTCAAAAACAGCGTAAATGCGATGTCTGCTCCGGAGGCAGAAGCGCTCATTGCCACAGGCAGCAGTGCTTGCTGCGCGCTTTGCGACGCGTTTGACGTCAAACGCGTCACAAAGCAAGGGAATCAGCAGAGGAGAGCCCGGGCAGATAAACAGTGGGCTGATGTCTGAGTTTTTGGTCTTTATGTTTCTAGTTTACTATAGAAAGACCTTAAAATAGGGTTTATCATCTAAAACCTTCACCAATGATTTAAACATCAAGAGATATTGTCGTTATGTATGTGTTATTATGCTATGATTTGACTGGTCTGGCCCACTTGAGATCAAAGTGGGCAGTATGTGGCCCCTTAACTAAAATTAGTTTGACACCCCTGGACTAGATAGTTCAAATAGTCAACTCACCACACGCTTTCAACACTTACAAATAACTCTTTATTAGAAATGAGTTGCACAGCGCCGGTAGGTCTTATAATTACGTCACATGTTAAAGTGCAATAGACGTAAACTAACCTTTATACTAAAATAAATACAAAACTGAAGAAAAAAAACACATGCGCGTACATGGCATGTAGATATTATATACATACTAATATGCACAATGTGCATAAGAATAAAGAATGTTTCTACATGTTAAATCGTCTATAGCTACTAGTTTCATGGTCACTTTCCAAAGTATCGCATTCTCTCTTCATTCAGCGATGCGAAATCAGCCGCAATGGCTGTCAGATCCATGCTATCTACAATGTCCTTGTGCACATGTAGCATCATACAGTTGTTGAGTCGTTGTTCGGTCATTGTGGAGCGGAGGTATGTCAGGAGTCTCTTCAGCGATGAGAATGCCCTCTCTGATGTTGCAGATGTGATGGTAACGGTTAGGTACAGTCTGAGTAGTTTGTGAATCTGTGAAAATGTAGAGCGATGTGACGATGTGGCCATTGCAGAACAGATAGTTCTGATGCTCGTCACCTTCTTCACCCCGGGGAGCGCCTGCTCGATGACGTCGGGAAGCATGGAGAGGTGGCGTGCCAGCTTGGGAGGGTCCAGGTCTTTCCCAAAGACAGAGGCTGTGACTTCCTCTATGCTCCCTGCTACGTCCTCGCCATTGGCAGCATCTAGGAGGACCTTCTCCATGGCAACCAGAGGCTTGAGGAAGGCCTGGTTAAACCTCTCTGACAGTTCACCAATCAGGAGGTCACATGACTGGAAGAACACCTGACGATGGAAGTCTTTTGGACTGGCGTGGCTGTGGGGCTCACTTCCATCGTCTAGGCGCCTAGGCTGACGTCGGTAGCGAGGTAGTGTTGGCTCTTCGATGTCCAGCTCTCTAGCCGCCTCCTCGGTTGACCTGTAGAACGCGTCGAACGACTCGTCCGTCCTCTGGCGCCGATAGTAGGACTTAAGCGTGTTAACCAAGGTCACGGCCTCTTGCACACTTAAGTCCTTTCTTTGCAACGACTTTGATACCTCCTCCGCGGCAGAGAAAAGGCGCTGGCCTAAGCGCAGAGCGAACAAGGTGCTGAACTTTTCCAGCGCTGCAAGGACACCACCAGCCTTCAAGCCATATTCGTCCCTTGTGGTAGCGTTGACCTGCTGCATGGTGTCCATGAGGGTGCTGTAGTTCGTCAGAATACTCTCGAGTGCTGCAGTCCGGACAGTCCAGTGGGTGGGACAGAGAGGCTTGATTGTTCCACTTGATCTATCCTCTCCGGTGGCCAATTGAGTGAAGAGGGTCTTCCTCTTTGGAGAATAGTTGATCAGTTTGTGAATCTCCCTTGCAATGTCCATTGCATCCCGAACGGCCACGATCTGTCTACAGGTGTCTTGCAGGCACAGATTCAGTGAATGGGCCCAGCAATGCACTGGGACAGCTGCAGGCTCCTCTCCTCTTATCTGTGTTGCAACCCCAGAGCGATGGCCCTTCATGGTTGCAGCCCCATCGTACGCCTGTCCGCGACACAGTTGAAGTGGAAGACCTGTCCGGATAAGAGTGTCTTTGATCGCTGCTGTGATGCTGGCGGCGTCTGTGGATGACATCTTGTACAGGCCAAGACTGTCCTCGTGAACTTCGTAGTCATTGTCCACATACCGGACACTGATGTTTAGCTGCTCGTTACACGAGACATCAGTTGCCTCATCGGCAATGATAGCAAACCACGCTGGATCACCACCTTTAATACGTGCAAGGACCGACCTCAAGACATCATGACCCATGAGGTTGATCAGTTCGTTGATATGGTCATGAGTCATGAAGCGTCCTTGATGTAGCCACGAACGAACAACTTCATTGTCGTCAGCCCAGGTTTGCAGAAGATGATAAAGGTTACCATCCTTATCATGATGACCTCGGACAGCAAGCCCTTGTCTTAGCAAAAACTTCAAGGCTGACAGTTGTTTTAGGAGGCCATTCCGATGTAGCTGCTGTTTTTCTACGATCTGGGAATTGAGTTGACTTTCAATGGATTGTCCGGCAATGGCAGAGCACTTCAAGCTGGCTTCCTTATGTGCGTCTGACCCCTCGTGAATGTCAAACTTCTCAACTGCTTTTTTGTAGTTTTCGAACCCGGTGGTCACAAAGGCAGACTCCTGATGATTCGAAAAGGTGATGAGCTTGTGCTCTTTGGCATACCGACAGGTGGCACAGAACACCTTACGCTGTTTTGTGCACAAGGTGATCCACTTGCGGTCCTTGAACCAGCTTGGAAGGAACTTTCTATCCTTGTTCTGAAAGGCGCAGAGAACAGCAGCATCCCTGGGCTGAAACGCATCAGGGCTTGTAATGGCACATCCTTTGCAGTCACAACCAGCAGACTGGGGCGAAACAACGGGGCTGCGCTTTCTCCGGCTCGGATGGTGCGGGCTGCGCTTTTTCCGGCTCGGACGGTGCGGGCTGCACGTTCTCCGACTCGGACGGTGCGGGCAAACTCAACGGCGTTTCCAAGACCTGTTATGATACAGATTGAATGATACAGAATTTGTACCTTTTTATTGGTAAAAGAAATATTGGATAACAAAAAACTAAACAAAGAAAGACGGACTTGATTCTTGAAAAACAGGGTTTTGATGAGATAACCTTATGCGAAAGACGCCGACATCGATTGCTTGCAAGCATAACAATGGCAAAAAAACAAAGGAGTGTGAATTCCGACGAAAACCCGCGTCCCCACGCAATGTATATTGAGGAACCATAATTAATACTAATAGTTAGTAACTGAAGGGTTGTCTCAGCTTGTTCAAATGTAGTTATGTAGTGTTTCTTATCAGTCAAGTATGAATGCAGGTGTACAGTATTTACAACCAGCAATACCAATAAATGCCAGTACGTACTGTACACTGTACAGCAACAATACCATTGCCTCAAACTAATCTTGGTTCAGTCACTAGTTTAAGTAAAGAGTGGGGGTATCCATGGCATTGTCCAATTATGTCCATATTTTACAAGTCTAAAGAAGTCATGTTGCCAAACTGAGACTCAACCAACTTACCTGAGACTCCTTGACTCCCTGTTCCTGCTCTGTCCCCAGCTCTATTATCTGTGTGTCACCTGGTGCCTGCTCTGCCTAATGACATCATTATGAAACATTCAATTAGCATTTCACATCATTTTTATGAACATTTTATCAACTAGTCTTTGAGATAGGCCACTAGGGTTCTTACTTTGCGTTTTGGTGTCCTGAAAAATTCTCTTATGTCCATCTTCCTTTTTTCTGCCATTTTTCTACCACACACAAAATGTGCAGGTTATTTACAGTAGGAGATGGGCTTCTATCATGTATTACCATTCTTATAGAATAGGCTTCGATCTACCAGCTAGACAGTCAGCTAGGAAAGGTGAAACGGATTGCATTGACAAGGATTGACAGCTGTATGAGTGTCATTTTAATATAATTCATGTTTTGGTTTTATATTGGCTGGCTTCCCAGAATAGCTGAATTTGCAGAGCTAGCGAGCACCAATTCCGTTTGTGTGGTATTTGCCATCATCTTTGCTATTGCCAGTTTACTCCAGATCGTGTGCTTCAAGTCCCTAGACTGAAGATTTAGCTTTTGCAACGAAACCATTTAAGATAATTATGACAATGGTAGAATATAGTGTAGTTCTGTTCAGTATCGCTAACCATGGCAAAGGGATTTCGAAGAACTACAATATCCATGCTGATCTTGGATTAAACAGACGATAGCAAAATGTCCATCTTTTGACGACGCCACATAAATGGAATAGGTGCTAGCTAATGTTTGCTCTTAGTTCGCTAGCTATGCAAATGCAGCTAGTATGTGTGAACCCTGCCAAGTAAACCCTGCCAATACAAAGTGAAATCGCTATGGTGCGATTAACTGGATTAACCTCACGTTAGCTACGTGCATTTCAGATGGTAGACACTCAGTCACCTTGCCAGATAAGGAACACTACTACTGCATTGCTAGCTTCTCTCACTGACTCTAATTCAAAAAGCAGGTGATGTTACTTAACTAACTAGCTAACATGACCAATGCAGGGAAAAGTGTGACAGTTATGAATGTTTTATTGTATTGAGTGGTAGAAATAAATTGTCAAAACCAATCCTTTGTTACAACTACTTACTGGACATCAGCCACCAATGACACAAACAGATACTGTCAGATTTTCACACACGCACCTGCATCACTGAGGCGGCTGTGGATCAAACCATTGTGGGACCAAGGGCGGGGTTCGCAATCTTTTTAAAGTTTTACAAAAGCGCCATTGTGTCCATAATCAGCAAAACGCTTTCATTGCTTATTATTAATGTTATGAAAATTACATAGTTATGTTTACAGGGATTTATTGGGGGGGACAAATCATACTTTTCCCAGGATTGGGGGGGTCGTGCCCCCCCGGGATTTCCGTCCATGTAGTAATCATGATATCACGGAGAGATCTGCTGTAGATTTCCTTTTCGGAGCCATGTTAGCATGACGGGCGTGGCTAAAACTTTCCCGGACGGCGCTGGCCTCTGGGAATTTTTTACTTTTCCCGAGAGTTTCCGAGGGGCTCTGACGGACGCCGACAGATTCAAGTTCCATATTTGGTGCGTTGCCTATCACATGACTACTCCGCACATCGGGAAGGTCCCGAGGAGTTCACAACACGGAAGTGAACAAGGACACAGCGTTTTCCGCGGCAGTGCCGCACGCCGTGAATTTCTCTCGACATTTGCGGTGGATTTTATTGAGGGGGGGCGAGGCCCCCCAACATATTTTTCGGAGGGGCGACCGCCCTGTGCCGCCGCCACTGGACATCATATTTCATTCTACACTTCACTCGTATTTTGAGTTGTAAATGAGCAGCAAAAAAAAGATGCTTTTAAATCTATGTAATCTTTATAAATAATAAGTAGGCCCTATGCATTTTTATATAAAATATACAGAAATATCAGTTGTAAAAATGTCATTAAAAAACGGACCCCTGTGCAACCGACGCAAGCAGGCACACCCTACAATTTCCCCAGTAATTGTACCCTCTCTAGTTATCAATTGGAGTATTAATGGAAAAAACTAAAAAGCTACTTGAGAAAGAAGCAGACAGAAGGGTTGCATTGTGCATTTGAAGGTTATACTGTCAAACTGACTGAATGAAAAAAATGAAGATAGCGTGGCTCATTGGCTGGTCAATTCCCATGGTGCAAGGCGGTAAATAATGTAAATTTGCCGATAAGTTTGCCGTTTGTTTGAAATACATGTTTCGAACAAACAATTATTATTTATTTTTTTTAATTAATTTAATTTAGTTTGTGGTAATTGTCATTGTTGTGCCGGTAACCATGAGTTAAATGAGTGTTACGTTTCATAAAATGAGCTGGATTATTTCAACTTCAGTGTATACACAATAATCAGCTTCTTTCAGATAAGGATCTGCGATGTCACTTGGCGAAGGCCCCTGTTCTCGCCAAGTGACGCAAGATCAGCAGCGTGTGAAGGGCCCCTAAACATTTAAATATATCAGTAAATCAGAGTAAATTGACATTTATTAAGTTTACTTATTGATGTACTTACATTAATTGAAAGTGCACTTGAAAGTATTGCAAAGTATACTTTGAGGTACTTTAGGAAGTATACTTCATGAACTGAAAGTGCACTACACAGGTTACTTTAGAGTATTCCAAAGTATACTTTAAAGTACTTTAGGAAATATACTTTATGAACTGAAAGTGCACTAAACAGGCTACTTTACAGTATTCAAAAGTAAACTTCAAATACACTATAAGTGTACTAAATGACCTAAAAAGTGGGCCAATTCAGTTTACTTAGTACAAAAATAGTATATAAATAAGTACACTGCTAGTACACTGCTAGTATACTCTTAAGTACCATGATAATAGTATACTTTTTATACTAAGTATACTTACAAAATAAACTTGAAGTATACTTCTTTTTTGTAAGGGAAGGTCGGAACGCACCTCTTTTCAGCAACAGCTTCATAGCAAATCCTGCTTTACATTGTCCCAGGTTTTCAAAACCGTCCTTGGTGAAATGGTTCGCGCAAATGTGTCCAGGGTCGAACTGCACAGAGGTCTTCGACGCTACGGTATAGACAAACATCAGCCATGCCCGTCTAGTCAATGTTAACTATAGACTCTAGCTCATCTTTTTATTAACAGTGATTTGCAAGGAATGCAAGAACAGCTAGATAGCGAAAACACCTAGACTGTAGACATGTAAACTAGTTTAGCTTGCTAACGCAAAAGCATAGGTTGAATGTGTGATGATTTAGCCTAGTTTATTGGCAATGGGGCTAACGTTATTTCATGTTCCTGACTGTGTTTCATTCAAATAAATAACCCGTGTTGTCATGTAAAACTACAATTCAAGATGCATGTTTGTCCAGATCTATTTTTCAGCAAGATAGCTAGAGCTAACTGAAGCAGAGTTGAATAACGATAGTTTGTTTGCTAAGCTGTAGTGCTAACGTTACCCACCTAAGTCGATCCTGTTTGCTTCGACAACAGAAGTGGAAACAACTAGGCAGTCAGGTGGCTGAGCGGTTAGGGAATCGGGCTAGTAATCTGAAGGTTGCCAGTTCGATGCCCCATCGTGCCAAAATGATGTTGTGTCCTTGGGCAAGGCACTTCACCCTACTTGCCTCGGGGGGAATGTCCCTGTACTTACTGTAAGTCGCTCTGGATAAGAGTGTCTGCTAAATGACTAAATGTAAACTAGTTAGTTTACATTTAGTCATTTAGCAGACACTCTAATCATTTCAAATGATATCTAGTCAATCTGTTGAAAACAGTGTTGTGTAGACACAATAGATTTATTTGTACGTTTTTATTTCAAGTCTCCACCTTCGATGTTTCAGTGAGTGTTGGCCGTGTTGCGTCTTTGCTCCGCAGGTAGCTTCACTCGTTGTAGACCAACCAATCAGTGTGCAGCTTATCTATATATTCATGAGCATACCATAAAAGGAGAAAACCATTTTTTCCCGGGAAAATTTCACTGGATGTATAAGGGTGCATAGAACAGCACCTGGGCCATTTTCAGCCCAACCAATGTTGCATACCCTATTCAGAGACCTTAAGGAACAGTGTGAAATACCCCAAAAAAAACAGTCAATCACCCCTTTAAATCAGTTACAACTAACCAACAAGTCTCTCAATAAGAGTCATTGTGATCCTGGAGGAAACTAACATCAGGTCCAGCAAATCATTCCTAAGTACCGTTGTACTCCCGGAACAAGTGTGTCTTAAGCCTTTTCTTGAAGGTGGGGAGACAGTCAGTGTCGCTAATGGAGGTGGGGAGTTGATTCCACCATTGTGGGGCCAGACAGGAGAAGAGCTTGTGTTGGGACCGGGCACTCGAGTGGTGGGACTACCAGACGGTTGTCAGAAGAAGATCGTAGGTGGCGGGTGGGGGTGTAAGGCTGGAGGAGACTTGATGTAGTCGGGTGCAGTCACGTTCACCGCTTGGAAGGTCAGTACCAGGGTCTTGAATCTGATACGGGCCGTGATGGGTAGCCAGCGAAGGGAGATGAGGAGCGGGGTAACATGGGAGCGTCTGGGTAGGTTGAAGACCAGGCGGGCTGCTGCGTTCTGAATCCTCTGGAGAGGGCGGGTTGGGCATGCTGGGAGACCGGCGAGCAGCAGTAGTCCAACTTTGAGAGGACAAGTGTTTGGACTAGCAGCTGGGTGGAATGCTCAGTCAGGTATCTCCTGATCTTCCGGATGTTGTAGAGAGTGAATCTACACGACCGGGAGACTGCAGCAATGTGGGCTGTGAGGGACAGCTCGTCATCCATGGTAACCCCGAGGTTCCTGGCAGAGGATGAATGTGTCACTGTCGCAGATCCCAGGGTGATTGAGAGATCGTGGGAGATGGAGGATTTGGCCGGGATGATGAGAAGTTCTGTTTTGGCGAGGTTCAGCTGGAGGTGGTGCTTGGTCATCCAGGCGGAGATGTCTGTGAGGCAGGCCTCGATCCCAGATTTTGTCTGTGAACAGTTGCCCTGGTCTGCTTTGCATGCCAGAGGAGACAATACGATAAGATCAATGCTTATGTCTCCACCTAAACAGTATATTGTAGAATTAAACAATGTATTGAATTCAGGATTTTTGTAAATGTTCTAATACTGTCTGGGCAGAATTAATTTAGCAAATGTAGCAGTGAACTGTAAAGTGCTTCTATTTTCTACTCAACTTAGACCTCACAAGCCACAAAGTTAGTAAAGAGGGACTAAGCAGATATATCCCCAGGGGCTTGGCTGTGTCTGGGTTATCTCTTTTGCGGTTGTGTGTATCAGGCTTGCGGTCCCCAGAGATGTGTTTTGAGTTGTGATTTGAAATGGGGGAATGAATCAATATTTCTGAGTTGGGGTGGTAGTGAGTTCCTGAGACGGGGAGCAGAGCAGCTGAATGCTCTACTCCCTATGGTGGTGAGACGGGCAGAGGGGACAGACAGGTGTAAGGACGAAGAGGATCTGAGGGAGCGGGAGGTAGTGGGACCCTGGAGGAGATCAGACAAATATGGGGGGGTGAGGTTGTGGATGGCCTTAAATGTAAACAGGAGAATCTTGTATTGTATGCAAAACTGGACCGGGAGCCGGTGGAGCTGTTGAAGAACAGGAGTGATGTGGTGGATAGAGGGGGTGCGAGTTATAATGCGGGCAGCTGAATTCTGGACCAGTTGAAGTTTATGGAGGGATTTGTGAGGGAGGCCAAAAAAGAGGGAGTTGCAATAATCTAAATGGGAGGTGACTAGACTGTGTACAAGAATGGCGGCAGTGTGGGGGGTAAGGGAGGGGCGGAGACGGTGATATTTCGCAGATGAAAGTAGGCAGACCGGGTGATGTTATTGATGTGGGGCTGAAAGGATAGTGTGCAGTCAAGGATGACACCCAGACAACCTTGGGGGATGGTGAAACGGAGGAGTTGTCAATTTCTACAGGCAGGGGCGTCCTATCCAAAAGAGTCTTAGAGGCCTCGTTTGAGTTCAACTGTGTGTTGCCCGGGTGGTAAACCTTAGAATAAACAGGTTTAGTTTATGTACAAAAAAAATAAGTGTAGCACTTAGATAAGTAAGTTTGGACCAGGCTCTAGGTTAGGAGGAGCAGTTGGTAGTTGCATAATAATAACACCCAGACCAAGACAAGTACGTTTAAATGCCGGCTTGTTTATATCAAAGAGTAGAAAGAATTTAGAAGAAGATAGAATTAGTAAAAGGTACCAAATAACAGTTTACATACACAATTTACAAAACATTGACACAATCTTGCATTTAAATGCGATCTATTCAAGTTTCAACCTTTTTGGAATGAACGAAAATAATTGAAATATTATTTCGTTGTCTTAGTTTGACAACCTAGTTGGTTTCAAGGATAACTTTTATCTTAAGTTAAATTAAAGTTGCTCTTTAATTTGCCATTCAACATCTATTATCTTGAGTTAACTCAGTTTTAGGTTCTAATTTTTATCTCAGATAGTCCTAAACTCTTATTTCAATTTAGTTAGAACTATCTTAGGATCTAGTTATTTTCCTATTAATATACTAACTACGCCAGTGAGCTAGCTACTGAAGCTAAGCTTTTGCAGTATCATACCCATTTGCCAGTTCAACGCAACATAGGCTACATGGAAAATAACAAGGAAAACTAGAGAGGGTACAATTTCTGGGGAAATTGTAGGGTGTGCTTGCCTGCGTCGGTTGTAAGTTTTTCCCTTCTAGTGATATTTTCAAGCATTTAGCCTACTCCATATTGCATATTTCATTAAGAACACCCTTTGAAACAGCTGCAAACCCCCTTTGAAACAAGCTACTGTAACAACGTTGTCACCGGCAGTATGGAATCGCGATTCAAACAGTACCGTCTGCTAACTGAAAATATGCCCCCCAAAACGTAAATAAGTTTGACATTAATGTAGGGGGAAATGGCTAATTCAAAATAAGTTTGCTAGAGGCAAGCTAGCTGCTGTTGCTCCACATTTCACTGATTGTTTGAAAGCGCCGGAAATGAGAACGTTTCTTTTGACATAAAGTTTAGCTGTGGCATTGAAGACAGTACTACACACTGCCAGTGGGTGAGCCGAGTCTGACTGAGGGCGCTAACGTCAAAACAAGCCGTGGTGTCACTCAAATTCCAAGTTTTACACAAATCACAAAAATATGCTGACGCGCTGGCTGTCTTCGCAATCGCCATATCTTTATAACACTGCCCTCCTTCTGATTTTTGATGTAGAATTGACCGAACTATAAAAATACGAAAATACTATGACGCTTGCATGGCTGCCGCCTAGGCAGTCTCACGGGCGACCCGCACTCGCTCAAATTACAAAGACTTTCACAACCTAAATAAAAAATCTGAGATGGCAGTTCCACTCGAAATTGCTTTCTCAACAAAACCCAATGGTTGGTAATTTTGGGGGTTGGCATTTTTCACTCATAATCCAAGCTCCAATTTGCGTGCTAGAACGTCTCTATCACGTTGTATCCATGCGTCGTTGCTAACGTGTGCTGACGTAGTGACGTAGGCTAGCACTGCTACCCTTCGTTGACAGAAGACACTTTTCGCCCCAAAAACTTGAGCTCAGCCTAAACCGTGCAACGGAACGTAAATCCCAATAGAAGCAACGCAATCGAGACCAAGACGAAACTTTTGACACCTAGGTTGTCTATGTAGGCCAAATATTGACTGAGTTTTAGGGGTGGGAAAATAATAAGAATAAGAAGATATATGTGAGAGAACAAAGGTTGTGCCCTTGCCGAAGGCAAAGCACACCCAATAACAAAAGGAAAGTAAAATCAAATATAACATTCACAACTCAACAATATGAAAAGCTATCAGTCTCTTTTCATCAATTGCAACCGCTGCTAGCGATTACGTTGGGCAGTCCAATGCTAGCGTTAATTCTGCTTGATGTGACGCAGAAGGAAAGTTGACGACTAGCAGTGAGTCCGCTGGAGTCCACGCTTACCGAAATCCCAAGTCCAGTAACGCCACTCAGATCAAGCACATTTATGCAGACTTGTCCTACCGCAACCGGGATGAATGAGTTCAACACGCAGGTGACTCACGGATGCAAGGTTATTGTCCGTTGTAGATTTTCTTCATGGGAGGCTCGCCATCTTTGCCGTCTGCTTGCATGAAACGTAGCTTCAAGCATTCGAACATTTAGTTACTCCTCGGTCAACTTATGAAATAGCAACAAATAAACCAGTCTACCTGTGTAGACAGAATGTAACATAAAACACTTTTCCAAATCAAAATAATAGAGTATAAAACACTTTAGTTTTTCTATTCTTGTTTCGCTCACTGGCTCAGTCTTGCTAACATCATTCTTCAAGCTCTCATCTCTGCAACCGACGTTTCTTCCCGCCACAGGAAGAGCTACAGCCATTCTGATTGGCTGATACAACCATAGTATCTTAAAGTACCAGGATACCTTTTTAACATTTTAATCAGATAAAATCATAGATTTAGTAACTAATATAAATTTTACTCAGGTAAGTTTTAACTAAATTATATTTATTTTTTAACCTGGGTTACATAAGCAGTCACATTAAACTGTATTATATTGCATAAATATAAAAGTTTTAATAAATAATGTAATAGTTTAATAAATAGACTTTAAGGTTTAAAAGTTATGATTTGCTCAATGAGAGAAATGCATATTGGGTAATGTTCATGTTTTACTGAATGCAGCATTTAAAATGTTATATCTGTTGTGTAATAATATATGTGAAAAAACTTGTAAGAATAGGAAGAAAGAGTTGCACATGTTTTGTGAATTTATTTTATTTCTGAAACTTTGTGAATGAGCCAATCACATTTGAGTTCAAAGGAACAAGGAAGAGGAGGAGCGGGAAAAGGGAGAGAAGAACAACATAACGAAAAAGAGGGGAGAAGCGTGTTGACTGTTGAAGGAGAGACACTAAATGTTTGAGATTAATGTACTGCACCAGTTTAGTGAGAGTGTTAAACCAGGACTCTTATACAAAACATTAATGGTGATATCTGTCTGTTTGAGTGGACTGCTCAGCACCAGAAGACAGAAAAGTTTAGTTAGCTGCTGACTAAGTGGCTAGTGCTTGTGCATGGACTTTGCTAGCAAGCTAGCGGCCAGCGGCCTGGACTAGTTAAGCCTGTGTGGGACTGGTTGACCTGACGGAGCCGGATAGCGTTACCGAGTGGTGGACTTTGCCGAGACCGTCAGCTGCGTGAGTCTTCTCGTCAGCCGCTTCCTCTTTGTGGTGCATCTTCTCGTCGTATCTCCTGCTGCTGACGCCGTTGATCCCGCACACGTGAGGCTACATTCTCAACTAGAAAGTGCATTTCCTGCAGAAAATGCGTTGGAATGCTGAAAGCTGATTTTTTATTTATTTTTTATTGCTGAAAATACAGAAATTTGAAAATACTTTTTAATTTATTTATTTAATAAAATGTGTGAGTCACACAAAAGAGGCAATGTGGAAGCTGAACTACATCATCTAACAATGCTAAGAGCTGAAAAACAATGCGGGAGAAGCTGAAAGCTGAACTGTTAACTGTAGAAGTAGTAGAATATTAGTTTTAGTAGCTGAAATTATAGTTGGGATAGTAATAACAGAAGCAGATACAGTATCAGTGGCGTAGTAGAATAAAACAGTTCCATTAGCAATAGTAGTAAAAGAGATATTAGCAGCATCTGCAGAATTAACGTCACTGTGTCCAATCCCGACCGGTTTTTAGCTAACATTCTGATAAAATGCCACTTCAAATATTGATAAAAATAATCGTATCACATTTTCAGCTGATTTACTGATTTCACGTTAAGCTTTAACTGCTTACCTTTCAAGCTAAATATTGTTTAAAAATTTAGAGTTAGCTTAGCCTTTACTAGAGCCGGTCAAAAGACGCTGGCGCCGGTAAATTAGCCGTGCGCTACCCTTGTCCAAACCCGACCGCACTTCTATCCTCGTAGTAAACACTCGTCGCTGCTGTTTTTACGTGGATATTAACTTGATCCAGGGTCACCAAACTGACCATCAATGCTGTCAACATATCCAGGGATGTTATGTCCTCCACAATAAGATATCACGCTTCAACATCTCCAAACTATGCGATAAAATCTCAATTTGACTGTATACCACCACCTGCTGGATGTTTTGTTGAACTCTTCTCAAAGTTTGCTAGCCCCCATCCCTTCCTCCCCTCGACTACAGATCACATCACACATGATCGTGTATTTTCATTGGCTAGACAAAGTAGTGTTAAGCTAGCATTGAAATACACTCATATGCTAACCCATATAGTAGCAGTACGATGACAACACAGACACACTTGTCAGAGTAAAGAGCGTCGCCCGAGTGTCGCCGAGTGGTCTTTCGGCCAAAGTAACTTTCCTATATTATTTAGACATGTAAACGTCCATATATGTTCATGAAATTTGACACGTAGATTGTTTGGTATGCCTAAAATAATACTACTTACACTTTGCTGGCGATAGCAAGAGAAAATGCTGGCAAAAAGACCGGAAACTGAGTGTCCAAACCCCGTTCGCACTGTAAGAGACTGAGTGGCGCGTGTCTGTGTGGTTGCCACGGTGATGGTGCAGCTATGATTGGCGCTGAGGGCAGAGAGAATAACAGAAATGTACCTAGAATCCACACCTCAAACAAGTTAACCTAGACGCAGAACTATACGTCCAATCCCAAAAATATGGATATTTTCCGAGACCCAGGACTCTGTCGAAACCATAGATATCCTTTATATGTCTGTGCGTTCAGAAATACGACTCTACCGGCAGTTTAAAAAACGTGTTCCTTCTGCTTTCTCTGACGAATTTGTCACCAGATCAGATTTGCATTGGACTCTATGGGGCGAGAGTTGGACTTTGTCTCGCTTTCGTGGGGCTCTGAACAAATGTGTAAGTCTGTTGGATTCCACAGACAACTGTCTACGACCAGCACAAAATTAGCTATCTATTGATCCAAAAACGAAGCATGAAGAGCGAAAATTGTGGCAATGCTGGCAAACTAGAAATATTTTTTCAATGACATCCGAAGCTCCCCTCCACTCTAAGCGTTTCAGTCTGCACTCTAGGCTTTCACGTACACACCCATGTAAATCTCAGAAACGGCTTGAAAAAGTCATGAAACATAATCAGTGATATTGAAAAAAAGTTGAATAGATATCAAAAAGCTGAATTTAAAAAAAATAGTTTAGGGTTTTGTCAACATTTTAAAGTTTAAATGGTGGAACAATACTTGGAATCAGCATTCCAACCATAAGAATATGAAGAAGTTGAATAAAGATTCAAAGAACAATTCTTGGAATGCTGAAGCAGCATTCCAACAATTAGACTAGGTTATTGCCAGCTATTTTCTTTTCTTGGGCCATTATGTTTTGAATGTGAGTATTTGTGCATTTGTGACCTGAAAAGTGATTTTGACAAGACACATTTAATTACTGACCTACTTTTTCTAAATAAATCTGTACATGGGTTTGTTATAAAACGGCTGTGTGTTAGTGACTATTTTGATATTTTCAGTTAATTAAGAAAAGGAGTATTTTTGTTTAAACGTGGAAGTGTTTAAAGTATGAAAGTAATTTCTAGACATTTCATTTCATGTTAAAGTGTGAATATTAATGCTTAAAAGTGATTTAAAGGGTATTTCATATAATAAGGTAGTAATTACGCACACACAGCTAAACGGTGATAAGTTTATTAGAGAAATCCCACTTATTTGATTAGTTGTATAGAGGTTTTAAAGGTCACATGACATGAAAACTTCACTTTAGGAGGTTATTTAACATTAATATTAGTTCCCCTAGCCTGCCTGTGGTGTCCCAGTGGCTAGAAATTTCGATAGGTGTAAACCAAGTGTAACGGTGGCAACCCCAGGTAGTGTAAATTCGGGCGCCAGGCTGGCCCAAAATCCTGCCAATTAACTGGGGTGTGTCTGTGATACCGTCAGCAATTAAGGTAAATAATATAACGCAGGCAAATCAGGAGAACAGCATAGAAGCTTGATGCAAGTGTACGTAGTAACTCTTTACTAAACAATAAACACAATCAAAAACCAACATAATTCGCCCTTGGACCCACGCCAAGGCAAACGAAACAAAGAAAAGCCATTAGCGACTTAAATGCCTGTGTCCACGACACTTAGAACACAAAATAAACAAACGATGCAGCGAAACAGTCTGTGGTGTGTAAGGGTGCGTGTTTGTAGGTGAGGGTGCGTGTGGTGGTGGAGCGGCTTGAGAGTCGCACAGCTTAAACTACGAGACGAGCAAGGTGTTCTCCAGTCTGGGCTCATGGACACGTTAGACGCCACGGATCTGCCCTGGTCCTCATGAAGGTAGAACGGCAGGTTGGCGGTTCATATTGACGACCACTTTCGGATCTCCGTGTGTGGCCACAATCCGACCTTTTCGGTGCCGGGTGGTTCTCCGTGTCGCGTCGGGAGGTTTTCACCGGACCACGGATTCCCGCACTTGCGGTCGGTAAGCAAGCGTCGCTATGACTCGTATCCGAATATCAATCAACTGGATAACTCCTTCAGGCTCCGTCTGTGTCTGTCTCCTGTGTCTGTTTCTCGCTCTCTCTTTTTCCATTCATTCGGGGCACCCTAATATACACAGGGACCCCTCCCACAGTGACGTGAGTGGAAGCCGCATTCCTGACGTGACCCGTATAGTTTAAAGCGGCGGCATGAATTAGGCACCCCGCTACACCCCCCCTTCTATGGAAGGACAACCCATGGTTGGTGCAGTGCCGCCTAGTCCAAACCAAGGAAGTCCTCCTCATCGGAGTCCTCCCAGAAGATGTCGTACAGTTTTTGTATCTCTTGTTTGTCAATCTCGGTCGCAGTTGGATAACAAGCCTTGATATTGTTCACATGTACATTGCACAGACCTTCTCCAGTGTCTTCTATTACCACTTCGAAGTTCACTGGGCCTAGCTGCCGCAAAACTCTGTACGGTCCTTTCCACTTCGGAGCCAGCTTCGCAGAAAAGTGTTTTGCTTTGGATTGAGGATGGTTGCGCACCCATACCCTGTCTTTCGGCAAGAATGTAACATCTTTTCGGTGTTTGTTATAGTTTCTCAGCTGTCTCGCCTTTGCTTTCTTACTGCTGAGGTCTGCCTTATTTTGCAGATCTTTGATGTGTTGTACTACATCATATCCGGCAGCATCGGGGGAAAGATTTTGACCCTTCAGTAGTTTATCCATGCACTGTAAGACCGAACAGTAAAGGTTTGTTAAAGAAAATGAGTTGTGTTAACTAAAAATAAAATAAAAGTCCATTCACCTCTAATGTTCTGAGTTATTAGTACATATTTTTTATTTCAAGTTCAAACTACTTAACCACTTCAATTTATTTATGTAATAGTACTCAAACATTCTTACAGTAATTTCAAAATCACTCTGACGTCACGTACGTGCATACGTGCTTCTCTCAAAAGTTTTGGGAAAAGTCCGCCATGTTTTCGGCTCGCTTCGGACAACAAGGCATAAAATAAGCTTTTAGCCTAAACTTCGACATATTTAAAATAAAGAGGCAATATTTTTTATCCTATTTGAATGTTGCCGCGGGACTTCTGTGTTTTCTACACGTTCAGCAACAACTTTCTCCAGAGTGGTAACTGCACTGACTGCCGTTACATTGATCCTGGGTTTGAGCGCGCTATTCTGGTAAGTTAACGTACGTGTTGTTTTGGCACAGTATTTGCTGTTCTACTATTTTCTGCATCTAGTGCAATAAGTGTTTCAGGAGTTATTTTATGCATTTTTACATTTAATAGCCAACTTTAGCGTTATATATTATATCCGCCACATTAATGTGGATGTTTTTTTCAAATATATCTCATACTTAACCCTTGTGTTATCTTCGGGTCATTCTGACCCATCAGTCATTGTGACCCACCGTCGTATTGCGACAAATTTACCTCATACAAAAAAAAAGTGAAGCATTTTCTTTTAACCATTGGGCTGTCTCAGACCCCCCACATTGCAAAGATTAAAAGAAAATTATTTTTATATTGGGTAAAATTGGGTAAACACAACGATGGTTCGTTATGAACCTTTGGGTCATGTGACCCGAAGGCAGCACAAGGGTTAACTTAGCTAGCTAGCTACATGCAGCATGCCTTCAAGGCATGTCTGGGCACGTGGCATACAGATTTCACATTAATGGCGTACTGAAGGTATTTTTCGTCTGTACTTTAAGGCATAGAAGTTTTACATACATTTTATGTAATAACGTTTAACCGTGTGTTCTACATTTTTGTAAGTTAAGGAAATAACTGTCTTAGTGTCTAGTGTCGCAGGTCTGTAACGCGTGGTAGCTAAACCTGACTTTCATGTAACGTTAGGTCTATCAAATATGACTATCAGAGTAACTCTAACCTTCTGTACATATTTGATAAGTGATAAAAGACAATTGGAAGATTTTTTGTTTTGTGGATAAGTAAGAACCTCACTCTGCCTCAGAGGCGTAGCCTACAGTTTTCGTTGGGAATTTAGCTTAGCTTGTATAATGCTGGTTAGCTACATTTACATGTTGCTCATCACCTTTTAACATTTCAACATGAAAATTAATTTTGAGGTATTCTGGATTGTATTATGGGGTGTGAGACTGCATGTCTGTAATGTTGGGGAACTAATTAGGGATCAATGCTTCCCAGAATTGTACTTTTGTGAAAACATTGCAACCTGACAAAATGATGTCTTTCTCTTTAGGCTGAAACTGAAGCAGTTGGCTGATATATGGACTGATAAACGGAGGCTTCAATCAAGTATGTTGATGTTGGTTACTAAACTGTGAATACGTAGGCCTATTCAGTGCACAACACAGAAATTTACCTAAAACCTCTCATACTTGTTTTCGTACTCGGTTAGAAATTTGGATGTCGATTTTGTAGGAATATTGATTCGTTTTACAATGGCTTGGGGGTGCAAACTTTGTGCTGCTGTCTTTGATCAAAGGGCACAGTTGCTTGAACACTATCGTTTGCGTCATAGCAATTTTTCCTCAGTAAGTCCATTGCCTTGTCTCTATGATGATTGTATCTGCACATTTCAGTCATTAAGTGCATTGAAAGCTCATTTAACACGGATGCATACTCAGACAGTTGTGTCCAGTGAAAATCAGGTGGAATATATGTCATTCATCTGTCCTGTCTGTAGATTCAAGCAACCATTCAATGGTAAAAATCTTCTTAGTCATTTAAGGACACATTTAAAACAACACGAGATGGTGGATTGTCCATTCAAAGATTGTCAGTACCGTACTAATGTGTATTCCTCCTTCAATGCCCACAAAAGTAGGAATCACCCACACTGTGATGTCTCAGACTTTAAGAATGAGATATTCTTGACAGAAATAGACAGAGAACAAATGCAAGTTGAATCTGATGATGGTGGTCCCTCTCAGAATTCTCCTGAGCTGGCTGTAAGAGCTGAGTGTAATCCTCCTGAATCCAGAGATGACACTGGTGAATTGCAAGCTCAGTTGAGAAACAATTTGGCTTCTTTGTTCTTAAAAATGCACAGTGTTCTGCATGTATCACAGATGGCTATACAGGACATAGTTGAAAACTTGGCACAAATATTCTCATTGTCTAAACCTCTTGTGAGAGACTCTGTCATCAGGGTTTTTCAAGAGCATGATCAGACTATCTGTGATGCCCTTGTTCATGAATTAGTGGAAGCTATCATGAAAAGTAACGTTTTTGTCAGTGCAACTTCAGAAGGTGCTGAGCTGTCCACTGCTAAACGGAGAAAAACTTTTGTAAGGAGTAACTACCCTCTGGTAATGCCAGTGCAGTATACTATAGATTCCAGTGGACACACAGCAGTGTATGTTCCAATACTACAAATGCTTAAAACAATGTTCAAAAATACTGATCTTCTTGACAAGATCAAAGAAGTCCAACCATCGCCACCTGGAATGTACATGTCTCATGAAGATGGAACATATTTCAAAGAAAATCGATTATTGTCCGAAGCAGGAGAGATGAAATTGTCACTGATTTTGTATGTGGATGACATTGAACTGGCTAATCCTTTAGGCACATCTAGAAAAATCCACAAGCTTTGTGCAGTATACTGGTTGCTTGCCAATTTACCCAGTAAGTATAGGTCCAACCTGCATGTCATACAGCTAGCTCTGCTATGCAAAGTACCTGATCTGCAAAGGTGTGGTTATCAAAGTGTTCTTTCACCTTTGTTAAAAGACTTGCAGACTCTTGAGCAGGATGGCATTTTCATTGAGACTATAGGCCAGTGTATCAAGGGCACTGTGTTGTGTGTTGCAGCTGATAACTTGGCTGCCCATGGTCTTGCAGGTTTTGTGCAGTGTTTCAGAGCACACTATGTCTGCAGATTCTGTTGCTGTACTTCAGACCAGAGACAGTCCAGTGACGTTTCTGAATCAGAGTTTACTATGAGAACGAAAGCCAGCCATGATCTTCATGTGCAGAATGTTGTGCAAGGAGAAAATGCAACTCACTTTGGTGTTACAGGAGAGTGTTCTCTCAGCAAGGCATTGCAGCATTTTCATCCGATTACTGGTTTCCCACCTGACGAGTATTCCCCCCTGAATGAAGCATCGCCTCCGGATTTTGCGTACTCACACATCCCTCGTGTATCAAAGAAAGGTGGTGGTGTTGCTATGATATATGAAGCTAGCTTCAACCTCAGCCTAAAATCTGTAAATACCTTTAAATCATTTGAAATAATTTGCATGAAACCACCAACTACTTTAAAAAGGAATAATGCTATTACTCCTGCCCCCCCTCCCTCATTTTGTATAATTACTCTATACCGGCCCCCCGGCCCGTATTCCCTCTTCCTGGAGGAATTTGCAGATTTTAGTGCTGATCTTGTGACATATACTGATAACATCTTAATTATGGGTGATTTTAATATTCATGTGGATGACCCAAAAGATCCTTTAAGTAAGGCCTTTACTGCTCTAATGTATTCCACAGGTCTCACTCAGGTGGTTTCCAAACCTACCCATCTTCACTCGCATACATTGGATTTAGTTCTCACGCGGGGAATCAAGATTAGTGACGTCATTGTCCACCCCCACAATCCTATATTATTAGACCATTGCCTGGTCACCTTCAAAATGGACCTCTGCCAGAGCCCTGGAGGCACTCAGAATATTTCTACTAGCCGCTGCATAACCCCAAACACAGCTCGGGAACTGGCTAATATTCTACCCACTGCACTAGAAGCACTTGACGTCCCAAATAAATCATTAAATGCTAAAACAAGGGATCTGAATTTGGTTCTTCAGCTATCCCTAGATTCTGTTGCCCCGCTCAAACCAAGGAAAAGAAAAGACAAGAAACTGGCTCCATGGTATTCAGAGGAAACCCGCACTCTCAAGAGGTCCACTAGAAAGCTAGAACATAAGTGGCGTACCACCAAATTGGAGGTTTTCCGCCTGGCCTGGAAGGACAGCCAAATGGAGTACAAGCAAGTCCTCATCAGGTCCAGATCAGAATATTTCTCTAAGTTGATTAGTAAGAACAAACACAATACTAAGTTCCTATTTGATACTGTTGCAAAACTCACTAAGAAAAGTACACTCTGTGTTAGTTCAGATTTCTCTCCCAATGAGTTCTTAGATTTCTTTGACCAAAAAATCTATGCAATAAGGGACAAACTACAGACTAGTCCTGGAGGAGTGGCCATCAACACTGAATTTTCCTCTATACCAAGCATGCTGCATGTTGAGGCTCTCACTCACTTTAACCCTATTTCTATGGAAGCGTTCATCGAGCTGATAGACTCCTCGAAACCCACTAGCTGCCTCCTCGATCCCCTCCCTGCCAAACTCTGTAGGGAACTTCTCCCTATTATTGGACAGCCCATGCTTAGTATTATTAATGAATCTATTGTAACTGGCCAAGTCCCTAACGATTTCAAACAAGCTATTATTAAGCCCCTCCTTAAAAAACCAAACCTGGATCCAGGTTGTCTTAGCAACTACAGGCCAATTTCAAATTTGCCATTTCTCTCCAAAATTTTAGAAAGGGCTGTGGCAAAACAGCTCACTGAGCACCTCTCCACAAATCAGCTTTATGAACCTCTCCAGTCTGGATTTCGTCTCCACCACAGCACTGAAACTGCATTAGCCAAGGTAGTTAATGATCTACTGTTAGCCTCTGACGCGGGCTCTATCTCTGTCCTGGTTCTTCTAGACCTAAGTGCAGCTTTTGACACTGTGGATCATGAGATTCTCCTGGAACGTATTGAGAACTATGTTGGGATTTCTGGTACGTCACTTCAGTGGTTTAGATCATATCTATCTGATAGATCACAATATGTCCACTATGATGGCTGCTCATCCAGGAGCTCCACTGTAAAATACGGAGTACCACAGGGTTCAGTTCTAGGCCCTCTGTTATTCTCGCTCTATATGCTGCCTTTAGGAAACATAATTAGAAGTTCTGGGGTAAATTTTCACTGTTATGCAGATGATACTCAGCTATATATGTCTATAAAGTCTGGAGAATTTCCACATGCTATGGAAAAATGTGTTTCCAGCGTGAGAGCTTGGATGACTGCAAATTTCCTTCTCCTTAATTCGGATAAAACCGAGGTTCAAATTTTCGGTCCTAAAAAATATAGAAATAATTTTTCCAATCTGACCTTAGACCTAGACAGCGTCAAAGTCTCTCAGAGCCAGCTGGTAAAAAATTTAGGAGTCACAATGGACCCAGACCTTTCGTTTGAGTACCATATTAAGCAAATCACCAGAACTGCATTTTTCCATCTACGTAATATTGCTAAAATACGAAAATTCCTCTCAAAGGATGATGCTGAAAAACGAATACATGCATTTGTTACGTCCCGATTGGACTACTGCAATGTTTTATTCTCTGGCCTCCCAATTACCTACCTAAAAAATTTACAGCGGGTGCAGAATGCTGCTGCTAGACTACTGACTAGAACAAGAAAGTTTGATCACATAACATCTACTCTTGTCTCTCTACACTGGCTCCCTATCCAAGCCAGAGCTGACTTCAAAGTTCTACTACTAACCTACAAATCTCTGCATGGATTGGCTCCACTGTACCTCTCCGGTCTCCTTGCACCCTATTGCCCGGCAAGGACACTTAGATCTCAAGATGCCGGCTATCTGGTGGTTCCCAAATTTAAGAAAAAACAGCTGGAGGTAGGGCGTTCTCATATAGAGCACCTCTTCTCTGGAACAAATTACCTGTCTCAATCAAGGAGTCTGATACTGTTTCAACATTTAAAATTAGGTTAAAAACGTTCTTGTTTAGTCAATTCTACGATTGCTAAAGGTAAGTATGTTGGTTGGAGACAACGGGGGACGGGTTGTTTTCATCCTTATTCGTATAAGTATAACTTATTTTAGAGTTCTCTCTCCTGGAACAGATTTCATGTTCCAACCGAGGGGGGCTGTCGCTGTCTTGGTGTGTGGGGCTGCATCAAATATCCCTCTTTGCTCAGTTAAATTGCTGCACTAGCCCACACTTGACCGGTGGGGATCTCACCTCATTCTATTATGACTGTAACTGTTAGCTGCTCCTGGCATTCTCTAATCCCTGCTCTCCTCTCTCTGTGTGTGTGTGTGTCCCCCTTCCCCCCCCACCACACACATCCCTTGTGGTGTGGGGGGTTTGAGCTGTCAGCACCTGCCTGGTCGTCGGTCGGCCAACGCTGGACCTGGTCGCGAGTCTCCCGGTCCTGTCCTACATCTATAAAGATTGAACAATGGATTTTTGTGTTTAAAAACCCATTGACACTGTATGACTATGTTAAGCCTGTGTTCTGCTCCTCTCTCTCACCAACCGTCTCTGGAGGAGGGGATCCCTCTCTGAATTGCTCCTCCCAAGGTTTCTTCCATTTTTTCTCCTGCTGAGTTTTTCTGGGAGTTTTTCCTTGTCTTCCTTGAGGGTTTAGGTTGGTTGAGGGGCAGTTCTAGGGGCGTATGTGAAGCCCTCTGTGACATGCTTGCGTGTAAAAAGGGCTATACAAATAAATTTGATTTGATTTGATTTGACCTGATATACTTCACGACCTGTTTGAGGGTATTGTGCCAGTTGAGTTGGCCTTGTGCATCCGTGAGATGATTCGTCTAAAGTATTTCACTCTTGAATATCTGAACACACAAATTCGCACATTTCCATATCAGCACTCTGATAGGCTTGATAAACCACAACTGATACCAAAGAACTTTGCAACTAAACTAAGCATTGGCGGGAATGGGCATGAAAATTCCACATTGCTGAGGTTATTACCACTCATGGTCGGAAGTAAAGTTCCCGAAGGAGATGAAGCATGGGCCATATTGATGGACCTTAAAGAAATTGTGCAACTGGTATTGTCCCCATCTTTCACAGAGGAATCAATTCAGTACATGCAGACTAAAATAAGTGATCACAGAGAAGGTCTTCAAGCGACCTTTCCAGATTTTAGGCTCCGACCCAAGCATCATTATGTTGAGCATTACCCAGAACTGACAAAGCGTTTTGGACCTCTTGTTCACCTATGGACTATGAGGTTCGAGGGAAAACATCGCTTTTTCAAAAGGGTGATACATGACACACACAATTTCAAGAATGTCTTGAAAACTCTCGCTACCAGGCATCAGCACATGATGGCGTATCATTTCAGTGCCTCATCATTTTTCAGACCCCACACACAAGCTTCAAGTGTCACCTCTGTCCAAGTTGCCACACTGCCTCAAGTGGCAAAAGACTTCGTAGCAACAAAAACAGATAGCCAAAACATATATAGTACATCAAAGATCTCCATACATGGCACAGACTATGCAAAAGGAATGTTTGTTTCTGCAGGCCAGACTGGAGGACTTCCAAAATTCAGCAGGATTGAGCATATACTGCTTGTGAATAACTTGGTTTCCTTTTATTGCAGAAACTACGAGTGCTGGTACACAGAGCATTTGAGATCATTTGAGCTGATATCCTCAGACAATTTCTCAGTGCATGAGGTGTCAGAGCTAAAAGACACAGTAAGTCTCACAGCTTACAATATTGGTGGGCATTTGATGTTGACACAAAAAAGATGTATTTCAATCACAGACATGCAGGCTTAAGTGGAGTAGAGTAAAAAACAGGTGTAATGTCACAGTAAATGTCACCACACCAATATGCCATTAGTGACACTTCCCATCATGACAAGCCTAGAAAGACTCACTGAACTGAACCAGCTTTTTTTTCTCTCATTTTAGGTCAGTAATACTTGATCCAAATGTTTTTCATTCAAAATGAAAAAGAAATCTGTAAATTGCCTGATTCTGTTTTGCAAAGCTGAATGTTTATCATAGATCCATTCTTATCTTCTTTTTAATTATAGGAAATGGCAGCTCAAAACTTCCTACTGCATGTACATATCTCCACAGACATGATCAGAAAGATGACTCTAGCTTCACGTCCAGAATCTGTGGATGAGCTAAAAACCATGATGATAGATAAGTTTAAGATAGACTTTGACTTTAGCTTATCATACCAAGATCCAGACTTTGACAGGCAGTTATGTTCCCTTGTAGACATTGAGGAACTTCCACAGAAGGCTGTGCTAAAAGTTGTAAGGCCTGAGAGTGATGCCAGTTCAATAGCATCAGATGACACCATAATATTACCCCATGCCATAACTCCAGACAGAACTGAGAGATGGCCAGATGTTTTTCCAGTGCCCACTTTTTCCTACGAGGTAGAACTCATACTGGGTGAGGGAAATGTCACATACGAGATAACAGGGAAAACTCTGAAGTTATCTAGGGGCCAAAAGCACAACATCCTAGAGACCCTTGCAGCCAAAATGCATAGCTTCAAAGCATACCCCAATGACAATGAAGTGTCAAGGGTAGCGGAAGCACTTGTAACTAGGCATCTGTGTCTAAAAGAGCCAGGATCTCGGACAGGATGGTATGGCTGGAAAAATAGTTTAAAGTTTAAGATGGGGAACTACCGCACAAAGTTGAGTCGAGCAGGATTTCATGAGGTAGCTGTAAATTCTGGGAAGAGGAGTAGGAACAACCCAGACAAACAAGCTCCCCACACTAACATCAAAAGAGCAAAAAGAGCAGAAGCAAATTTCCTCCCTAATTTCCCAAGAGGGGAAGATGGTGCAAGCCTTGAGCAATTGAGGCTCCAAATTTTAGAACAAATTAAGATGACTGACAAAGACCTTAACCTGATTGCAAAGTTAATGCAGCCTACCTTTGCCCTGCGGCGCAAAGAGGTCATCAATGACAACCTACCTCTTGGAGACATCCTGGAACGCTGGCCCGCCCTAAAAATAGAGTCACAGATGACAATATTTTCCTTGGTATATTTGTAATTCTTTTGTATGGCTGTGATAAATTGGACAGGCTTACTCAGATTTACATCAATCTTGGCATGTCTTTTTATATTTGTGTAGATTTGTGCCGAGTTTCACAGAATAACAAACATCAATCTGAAGAACCACTTCTATGCCGAGTTGGATCAACATGTCCCCCGTCTTCAGAGCTTGTTCAGGAAGAAAGCTGCACACACAGGGAAAGTAGCTGAAGTTCTGGATCAGCTCTTCAGCACTTATGACCGCCAGGTTAGTTGGTTATGCTTCTTGGATGATTGATATTACAGTGGATTATCTTAGAACTCTCATCTGGACTGCTCATTCTTGTGATATATATTGTGTGACGATACTGTTTTAGCATCCCAAATCAAGCAAGAATATGTTCTCACACTCAAGGAACAAGTTGATGTCGATGTCAGACGTGCTGCTGTCCTCCGTGGTCTCCCGGCATATCTGCATGACGATGACTCCAGGTTTCTTAAGCTGTGGGATGTAAGTGAGCCTATTGTTTGAGCATGTAGAGCAGCTCAACCCTGGTTATTCAGGGACCTCCTGTCCTGCATGTTTTAGATGTTTCCCATTTCTAAGACACATGATTCAAATGAATGGGTCATTATCATCCATCTTCTGAGCTTGATAATGACCCATTCATTTGAATTGGGTTTATGGAAGCAAGGAAACATCTAAAACATGCAGGGCAGCAGGCCCCTGAGGATCTGGGTTGAGCATAACTGATGGTGTAGAGTATGAACTGTCCTGTTGTCATCAAAGCTTGATTGTGTCATTGTGGAATAAGTCATTCAACGTTGTATCACTTCTGTTCTTCAAATCTTAGGTTTTAGTTGCAAGTTTTGAACGTATAACAGTTTTCTGTTCTTGTCTTCAGGAGGCGCAGTCTGAAGAACCAACCATCAGTGACATACCGGTTGGGCTCCTTCTGATCACAGGCAATTCAACAGATGCCACGTTCTTCTGCCCAGAGAGGATTGCTGTTGTGCTTGAGGGTAACATAGTTGTCGAATTCTCCACATTGGCTGAAGCCTTTGTCATGCTTTTTGCACTAATGTACGCTCTGCATTTGAGTTACCCAAAAGACTTGGCGAATACCTTTGACTTTACCCAGAAAGTTTTGATGGGCTTGGAGGATGGGAAACTGAAGCCCAGGGTGTTGAGCCTTAAAAATGAACTTTTGGCGTTGGAGTAATCTCACTCTGAACAGAAGTTGACTTTTCGCATGCACAGGGACTACTGTCACTCCGGAAATGTTTAAAAGCAAAACTATGGAAAGTTTTGTGTGTTATTGTTCAAGTTTTGAAAGCATTAATGTTCATCTTAAAATGCCTAAAACAGTAATCTAAAGAATAATGTTAAGAACTGCAGTCTTTTTGTACGGTGTAAGAGAGTTGTCAACCATATTTGGCCTTATTGCCTAAACTGATGTAGATGCTTGTTTACGACTGTTATCTTCGATGCCATGCATGTGATTGAGATGTCAACATATTTAAAATGGACACCTTAAAGTCCTGTCTAGCAAAACGGTTGTTTAGATGGAGAACACTGGACCTATGACTACTACACTGCATCTTGTTTCTAGAATGTACTTCTAGACAGGAGAAGTTTAAAGAAGGACCAAACAAAAAATATATCTCTTTCTCTCCCTTTGTTTATCTCTCTCTCAATTATTAGGCCATTATAAACCAGTGAGCAGATTCATTACATCATTTCATTATCTTTTTATGCTATTTTGTATTATTTGAGCAACAATGCAATTCACTGAACTGTTAAATAAACATTTACCTGCATTGAAACTGGGATTTTGATTTAAAGCTACTGTCAACAAATCATTTTATTAAACCAACATCCAGTTTTGAGTTGAAATTAAGCAACATTGTTAATTATATTACAGTTCATATAGCTTCATTGAGCTTAAAAACTTAAGTGAAGATTAAGTAAACAATTACATAAAGAGAAATAAAACATTTTATTTCATAGGTTGTGAAAATATTTAAGTATACTAGAGTTGATTTTATTTGTACCGTGAAAACAAATTTCCTTGTAGAAAGTACTTAAATCAGTAATGTTACTTTAACTTACAAAATCAAGTTTGTGTTACTTAAAATGACTAGTAAAAGTTACTTAATAATGAATACATTATTAACTTACAAATCTGAGTATGTTTTACTTAAAAATGTCGATGTAATCAGTTACAACAATTATTTTGAGTTGAATTAACTTATCGGGTTTTACAGTGTGGGGCTCCGAAGTTTCCGCCCAAGGTGTAGCTCGGCTGGGGATACACCCGTGGTCTCATGGACGGCAGAATTTAGGCCGAATCGGAATTCAGGTAAGTACTGATCCCATTTTCTGTGGTTTTCCACAATGTAGGATGAAATCATGCACTTTAGGTTGCGGTTCACCCTTTCAGTGAGGTTCGTCTGAGGATGGTAGGCTGTTGTCAGTTTTGGGGTTACTGTCCAGTTCCTGCAAAGTTCTTTGAACAAGTTGGAGACAAACTGAGATCCTCTGTCCGAAAGGATGAAGTCTGGAACTCCCCAGCGAGTGATAATTTTGTTCCGGAACAAGCGAGCAATGACTGGTGCGGATGCTGTGCGCATGGGGAAGATTTCCACCCAGCGAGTGTAGTAATCCACAAGCACAAGAAGGTGTTAATTTCTTTCTGGGCTGCAGGGTAAAGGTCCCATGATGTCGATTCCCAGCATTTCATTTGGATAGCTCACCTCTGTCTGTTGGAGCTTTCCACTAGGTTTCTTGTTTTCTTCTTTTCGAGTCTGGCAAACCACACAGGCACGGACATAGCTCCTCACTTCCTCCCACATTTTAGGCCAGAAAGCCACATCATGGATTCGTTTGTACGTCTTAAACATACCCTGATGGCCACACAAAGGGGAGTCATGATACGCTTGTAAGAGAGACGGTAAGAGTGTCTTAGGCACCCAAACTCGAAAATGGTATTTGTTGTCAGCCAGGGGAATTTTCCTGTACAGTATGTCTTCGACCACAGTGTATTTTTCTTCTGAGTCTTTGCAGCCTTCCGCCAAGTCTTGCATGACCTTCTGTATTCCAGAGTCAGTGTGCTGTTCTTCCCACAAAGTGGTGTTTGAGAATGGAAAGTCATCTGACTCTTTTTTACTGGTAGCCAGCATGCAGACTGATCCAGCAGGACTCCTTGAAAGAGCATCGGGTGCAACATTGAGTTTTCCCTTCCGGTACTCAATCAAAAAGCTGAACTTCTGAAGACAAAGTGCCCATCGGAGAAGACGGCTTGAAGTTTTTGTGCTGTTCAGCACCCACTGTAGAGAGGCGTGATCCGTCACCACAGTGAACAGTTTTGAGTCCAAGTAGTGCTGCCATTTTTCTAACGCCCAGACAACTGCCAGGAATTCTTTTTCAGTTGCCGAGTAGTTCCGTTCTGGTTTATTCAAGGTTCGGCTAGCAAACGCGAGCACTTCCTCATGCCCAATTCCTTTCCTCTGGGCCAGGATTGCACCAAGTCCTACGTCACTGGCATCAGTATAGACGAAAAAGGGAAGGGTTAGATCAGGGTGTCCCAGGATGGGAGGAGAAGTGAGGTGTTTCTTCAAAACATCAAAGGACTTCTGACACTCCTCGCTCCACTGGAATCTACGTCCTTTCCTTTTAAGGGCATTCAGGGGATCCGCCACTTGAGAGAACCCGGGTACGAATCGATGGTACCAGCCTGCTAACCCCAGGAAGCGCTGGACCTCTTTGATGTTGGTTGGGGTTGGGTAGGCTCTGATGGCGTCAACCTTCACTGGATCTGCAGCGATACCCTTGGCAGAGACCACGTGTCCCAGATATTTGATTTCCTGCAGACAGAACTTGGATTTTCTCAGATTTACGGTGAGTCCAGTAGCACGAAGCTTTTCGAGCACTGCCTGTAGGTCTTGGAAATGGCGTTGCACAGAAGGTGAGTATACAACAATGTCGTCCAGGTAGACTAAACATATTTTTCCTCTCAGGTCAGCCAGTACCAGTTCCATCAAACGTTGAAAACTTGCAGGGGCGTTTTTGAGACCAAAAGGCATGACTTTAAAGTGGAAGAGACCAGTGTGTGTCACGAAAGCAGTTTTTGCTATACTGGAGGCATCCATGGTGACTTGCCAATAGCCACTATTGAGGTCTAGGGTGGTAAAAACAGAACAGCCAGCCAGCGACTCCAACAGCTCATTGATGTTTGGCAATGGATAAGCGTCAGTTTCTGTTACAGCGTTAAGTTTCCTGTAGTCAACACAGAATCTAAGCCCTCCATCTTTCTTGGGTACCATAACGACTGGAGAGGCCCAGCCGGAGTAAGATGGCTCTATTATTCCTCCATCAAGCATCTCCTTCAGATGTTGTTCTATAACACGCTGTTTTTCCCAAGACATCCTGTATGGTTTCTGCCTCAACGGTACTTCAGTGTTGGTGTGTATGTGGTGTTGCAAAACGTCGGTTCTCCCTGGAGTCAAACAGCAGAGATCAGGTTTGGATTCCAAGATTTGTCTAAGGCTTGCCTTTTCCCATACCTCCACGTCAGCATTTGCTACAGCCAGATCAATGTAACCTTGAGCTGTTAAGACAACAGGTTGAGGGGGTAAGCACGGGGGAGGAATAGAGGACAATAGTGTGAGTGTGGGCAGTACACTGTAGTTCAGTGTTTGATCGTCGCTCTGCTGAAACAGGAATGTCTCTGGTCTGCCCTTGAAACTGTACTGACAGTCAGCAGCATGAATCTGCAGTCCACTGCAAAACAGATAGTCTAAACCAAGGACTACCCTATAAGCCAGTGCTTTTGGAGATAGGATTGCTACTGGTAAGGTGCAAGCATTGTGACTCAAATCAATGGTCACTTCAGCCCAGCCAAGAGGTGTCTCTGTTTCTCCATTAGCCAAGAAAAGTGGACCGCTTGTCCAAGGCTTAAAGTCATTGTTGGGTCTGTTCAGTGATTTCCACACACTAACATGGATAAGAGTGTAGCTCGCACCTGTGTCTACGATAGCTTTGCCAGTCCATGTGCCAATGTTCAAAGGAACTACCAACTGTTGAGGTATGTTGCGGGCACCAGGTCCTACTTCCTTTGTAGTTTTGGTTGTCAGTGATTTCTTAAGGGTGCCACGAGTGGAGGATGTCACTCCCAACTTCCCATTGCTTTGTTGTCCAGTTTTGGAAGGTCGATGCATGCTTTTTGAGGGTTGTTGTGGAGACTGATAGCTACCAACAGGGGGCTGATATCGAGGGCACGAACCAGGTGGGTGTTGACCTTTGCACCGCCAGCAAGTCACAGGAGGCTGCTCCACAGGTCTGGAAGTACCCTTCTGTGTCTGTGGCTGTGAGTGCTTATTGTAAGCAAGGCGATGTTCCAGTGAGTGTTGGTCTAGATCTTTCTCCAACTGATGCCCAAGTTTTACCAGTTCCTCCACAGACTGAGCCCGACCTCGAAGGTAACTAGCAAGCTGGGGTTTGATATTTTTCAAGATCATCCTCACAACGTCCATTTCGGTAATCTCAGGCTTCCAGAGTTTGCAAAGAGCACGATAAGAAAAGGCAAAATCTCGAATGGATTCACCCTCTCCCTGTTTACGGCTCCTTACTCGTTCTGTGAGTTCCTCCTGGTAGTCGTCCGACAAGAAAGCTGAAAGGAACCTTTTCTCAAACCCTGCCCAGGTCACAACATCGTTCATGGCAATTTCCCACCAATCACGGGCGGTACCGTGAAGAACTGTCCTAAAAGCAGCAAGAATCTCAGGATCTGAAAGAGGGCGAACAGCCAGAAAATCGCGGCATTTAGCCAAATACAAAACAGGATCAGGATCATCATTTGACCCGCCATAGGTAGGAAAAGATAACCTAAGATGTGTCAAATCAGTTTTCATTGTACCAGACTGAGGCAGGGTTACTGACGACAAGGCATGGTGAGTGAACAAGGGTCTTGACAACACAACTTGCTCCTGGTGTCCTTGTGATACATAGGCCTCTAAACTGCCCAGAGAAGCACATATCTTATCCATCATTCTGATACAGTGATCCATCTTTTGTGACAGATTTCCATGATCGACAGCAACAGTTCCCTGGTGGGTACGGAGATCCTGCTGGACTTCCTGTTGTAATTGCTCCACCATAAAGCGAAGGACCCCAAGTTGTGTTGTGTTCTGTTCCTTTGTTTCTTCCACAACCAATGTTTTCATTCCTTTTAACGTTTTCTCCATTTCATTTACAAGTTCAGCTTTGCTGTCTGTTACAACTGTGTTTAGGTTCCTCATTTCTTCTCCTGTCCTAACTGCAAAAGACTTGAGTCTGGCTTCTAGATGGAAACGACTCTGTGACATTTCTTTAGTAAGAGTACTGATGGTCTGCTCATCCAGGTTCACACGCGGGCCTGTAGGTGAGGGATTCAGTTGGTCCAAAGACTGTAGAGCCGTCCTCCCAGGTGTAGGTAGGACAGCCGGCAAGTCACGCTGTGATGAGGTGTCTGAACCAGAGACGGAAGGTGGAGTTGCCAGTGACATGTCCTCGGTACTCGCCAGGTATGGTGGTGGTTGTGTAGCCTCCACTGGAGGATCTGGACGAGCCCGTGAAGTCTCAAGTTGCAGCCTAAAGGATGTAGAAGGGGACAGCTCTACCTCTGCATCATTAGAGGCCTTGGAGATCAAAGGGATGGGAAGGCGGGTGCTATCATGAAGGGGATTGTATTGTGTCATGTGAAACATGCCTTGTGGGGTACTCACTAAATGTGACCGTGACTGATCTCCCGCTGACATGATGAAGCACGCAAATAGTTTCTATAACCCAAGTAGCTATACAAGCATAAACAACCAACTTAGTACAATATAACAAATCAGCACTGCAAGAGCTTTTCCAGAACCCCCACTGTACTTTCACACACACACAGAGTACTGCAAAGCAATTATGCACCCTGTTCACAAAACACGTATAGCACAATATATGTACAATGTACTTGTCTTTTTGTCAGGTATTTCTTTCTGTCTCCGTAAAGAGTTCAAAAAGTTAGAGTCCGAAAAGGTCAGCAACCAATTCGCCAAATGTTCAGTTCAAGTCCCTGTTCGGGCGCCACTCTGTAACGGTGGCAACCCCAGGTAGTGTAAATTCGGGCGCCAGGCAGGCCCAAAATCCTGCCTATTAACTGGATAACTCCTTCAGGCTCCGTCTGTGTCTGTCTCCTGTGTCTGTTTCTCGCTCTCTCTTTTTCCATTCATTCGGGGCACCCTAATATACACAGGGACCCCTCCCACAGTGACGTGAGTGGAAGCCGCATTCCTGACGTGACCCGTATAGTTTAAAGCGGCGGCATGAATTAGGCACCCCGCTACACAAGCCCTGGGTATTCTTCTCTGCCTTTGAGAAAATGCTCAAATGCTCGGTTTGAAAATCTCCTCCTTGTGACATCACAAGGAGGAAGGTTACCTCCCCTCCCAAAGTTCTGTATGTCTGCGCCAAACATTTCAGCCATGACTGTTTCCTCAATTTGAGCCAATACAAAGCTGGCCTTGCTGAAATTAAATTCTGGATCAGTACTAACTCTCCTTGGTCCAGCTACAAACCTCAGACAAGTAAGTTAACTAACGCTATATCATTTTGTTGCTTTACTGTATATGGTTACCTAGCTTGCTACCCTTAGAATGTGGCTGTAACATTAGCTCTGCAGCTAACAGCTAAGTTACTGTTGCTAATATAAAGGTAGATAGCATCAAGTATGTGTGTGAATACACATTCTGTAACACGAGTGTTGTACACTTTGTTATTTGGATAACCGTTCTGCGGTTGGTGTTATGGCACGCGCGATATCTGCCTTTCCCCTCATTGAAATGACTGAGTGTGCACCTCTGCAAACCAGGGTGATCAGATGAGAATGGGCAAATTCGAGGCATCTTACAGCAACGGTGCTACGAGCCATTGCGATACATCCATTGTAAACATTAGCTCATGGTGCTGCCCCTCTCCTCCTCATTAGCATTTAAAGCTACATACACAGAAACAGCGCGTCTTGAGGAAAGCTCATTGTGGGACTGCTCGTAGTGGCTGTAATTATGCACCAAGGCTGAATTTCGGGAAAGAAACTTCAGATCCAGTATTAGGGAACCACTAAGGCCTATATAAAAGCATCCAAAAACAGCATATCATGTGACCTTTAAAGAACTCAGGATAGCCACCTCTCACTATAGCCCAACACGCTAGAGAGGTGCTACATGTGCTTTTTATGGGCTGCGAAACGAAAGCCCACAACGGAAACTGCAGGGCAGAGAAAAAGGACCTATAGTACGGGAATGTGTGTGCGCGGATGTGTGGGAAGACAACTCAAGTTTCTGGAAAGCTGCTAAGACAGCACCGCCCAAGACAATGGACCCTCTAAGCCACTCCAGCTAGGATTACAATGGGCCAACTTGGCCTACCAGACACCAGTGCTTTATTCGTTTGTCTCTGTCGGAGGCTTCCAGCTAGCTGGGGAGAGGGGGGAGCTTGATCTCTGACCCTCAGTCCTATGAGACCCTGCTGGTGACTAACCTCTGCTGGTGTCCCAGGTCTTGCAGCAGGGTGTCAGTGTATTGTTGCCTCTCGCCCGCCTCCACATGAGCCAGCTTCTTCACCTCACTGCGCACAAAATACCAGATCTCCTTCACGCCGTTCTCCACCCTCCTCCTCAGCTCCTCCTGGGTAGGGCCTGGGCCTGGGGAGGAGAAACAGCGGACAAAACACAGTTAAATAGAACCAAGAGTCAAGGATGATATGACAACTTAGGTAGTATATGACGAGACCTAAAATAGAGATAAAACAAAAATTCTGACAAATGTTCTAACCCTTCTTCCCAAGAGAGGGAATGAGAAAGAGGGCAAAAGAGAGAGTGGGAAAGAAAAATATATGGCCATGGTATTCCACAGGAACTGATACCTTATTACAGCATAATTACAATGAAAATACTGGATAAATGTACTGCAGTCTAGCTTCGGAGTCTGGAGGTTCTAGTTCCTGTCTAAAACTTTGCAATTCAATTTCAAATTTAATTCAAAAAAACTTTTTTGTCCATCCCCATAGGAATAGAACATTGTCTAAAGACAGTGTCTCAAACAAACAATACAAAACAAACAAAGGTGAACAACAATACAGTTTTTCTCGATTGGTTACACACATTTTCTGAAAGCATACCTCATACTCCAGGGCAATGGCGGATTTAGTGATTTGGGGGCCCCAGGCGAAGACAGGCAGGGGGCCCCCTTAACTCCTAATCTCACTCTTTTCAATCAATATAATAATTATTAATATAATAATAATAACTAGAGAGAGGGTACAATTTCTGGGGAAATTATAGGGTGTGCTTGCTAGCGTCGGTTGCAGATGAGTCAGTTTATTAACTGTAATTTTTACAACTGATATTTCTGTATATTTTATATAAGAATGCGTGCTTATTTATGAAGATTGCATAGATTTGAAAGCATACATTTGTTGCTGCTCATTTACAATTCAAAAAGTGAAGTGTAGAATGAAACGGTTGTCTTTTTATTTGCCCTGCAAGAGGGAATATTGATAAGCTATAGCAGCCTCAGTTGAAAAGTTGGATCAAACGAAGATATTGGGCAATCCGGTGTAAAACGGTCCTAACCTCTATGACTCTGTCACCTTAAGTTTTACCCTTCTAGTGATATTTTCAAGTAGCCTGGGTGCCAGCCAAACTTAGCCCGCCCACAAAAAAATTTGGTCGGGAAGTTGGGTCTGGGGTCGCTCGGTTGGGGAAAAACTATGTCCGAACAAGAGCTGTTCGGACCAATCAAATTGTCAGGGCGGGCTTTATACGATGATGGACAGATGATGAACAGTAACGTAATCAACCACATTACCAAAGACAAGGGCGAAATAGTCAATCACACATTGGTGGGGGACAGCTGCAGGTATGCCAACTTTTCGGAGATTTAGCAGAACTAGGGCCTACTTGGTTGCCGTTGCCTTCTCAGCGTGAGATATACAAGGTGTGGCGTGAGAGCATGTGAACTGGTTGAAATGCGTGAGCGTTAAGAGCTTCTTAACGAATCTGGGAAACCCGGCCAATGTCAGTCTGGTGTCCTGTACCTTACAACATGTTAAATTAACTACTACTCTGTTAATATATCTAATATCTTCAGAAACTTACTTTTTTTTTCTTTCCAAAGAAATTACGGATGTCCGCTGCTGCAGTCTTTCTCTTACTCATTTTTGGCCACTACTGCGAAATACAACAGCAACGCAATTCCAAAGGGATGAAAATGATGAAGGAAGAAAGAACAAATGGCAGGAGTCGAAAATAACTTAAGTTAGATAACCCAATTCAGAGAACAGGAAAGTGGCCCTAAACGCTAGCTGTCAAAGCTGGGTTTGATACGTTTGACAAGTATAGCTGCCGGCTAGCTTGTCAAAAGTCCCATTCATACAAGCTTTATAGTATTGCAATCAAAATTCGCACTAATTCTACAATTTCGAAATTATAGTGAAATTCACCTAGTAGTTATCTAAGGAATTATGTTAGCCAAATACTGGATATTTACCATCGATAAATATGTGCCAAGTCTGTCTGATTTCGCGCTCATTGACAGTGCACGGAGTACAAAGGTATAGGGAAAACATGACATGGATATCAGGAGAAATAGGTTGCATTAATGTATAGTGTAAGACAAGTGGAATGGATTTGGGTAATGGACCGGCCGGGACTTGATATTTTCGGAGCTGGAAAGAAAGACGCACTAGCAGTCACATCGATATTTCCTGCATAATCATACAGTGTGAATAAATATTGGGGGGGACAAATTGTCCTTCTTTGGATATTGGGGGGGACGTGTCCCCCTGTCCCCCCATATAATTACGCCCTTGACCAAAGAGCGCTTGGGTTGAATTCGTTTTCAACAAACAACATACTACGTTGCTCTGATTGGTTGTAGATCTATCCAATTGAGTGAAGAGGCATTTTTTCCGGGTTTGGTTGAAACACGCCCCATACTCACAGCCCAACGGAGTGGTATCAGACTCATATTCTGACTAGAATTATGAGTATGACAACGTCAGGCTAATTTTCAAGCATTTAGCCTACTGATATTGCATTAATTCATTAAGAACCCCCTTTGAAACAAGCTATTGTAAAACGTAAATAAGCTTGACATTTATTTAGGAAATTCAAAAAAGGTTTGCTGGAAGCGATCATTGTTAGTAACAATGCCAAATTTGGTCTCAGTCTAGAGCCCTGCGTGGAGAAGCTGACCCCGGTAAATTGTGCTACGAGCAAGCTAGCCTAGCTGCTGTTGCTAGCCAAACTTCACTGAGCATCACTTGTGCTAGCTGCCGCATCATTGGATACCAGTAGAGAGAAAAAGGACATTGCCTTCTGTAGTTTCAGTTCGGCAAATACTATAGTCCACAGTAGTATGGGGTAGGAGGGGAAGCCTGCGTTGACACAAATAGAATAAACGCTCTGTTGGTATCTTTGTTGATACTTTTGGGGAAAGTCATGACTTTGAATCGATTTGTATTATTATTATAGTTATTATTGATCATATAGTATTTTTATGGAGTCTTTCAAGGGGCCCCCTGGCAGCTGGGGGGCCCCCTGGCAGCTGGGGGGCCCCCTGGCAGCTGGGGGACCCCTGGCAGCTGGGGGCCCCCTGGCAGCTGGGGGCCCCAGGCGGTTGCCTACTTTGCCTAATGGGTAAGTCCTCCCCTGCTCCAGGGCTCGACATTAAAGGGGTGATTGACTGTTTTTTCGGAGAATTTCACACTGTTCCTTAAGGTCTCCGAATAGGGTATGTAACATTGGTTGGGCTGAAAATGACCCGGGTGCTGTTCTATGCCCCCTGATACATCCTCTCAAGTTTTCTCCTTTTATGGTATGCTTATGAATATATAGATGAGCTGCGCGCTGATTGGTTGGTTTACAACGAGTGAAGCTGTGGAGCAAAGACGCAACACGGCCAACACTCACTGAAACAACGAAGGTGGAGACTTGAAATAAAAACGTACAAATAAATCTATTGTGTCTACACAACACTGTTTTCAACAGATTGACTAGATATCATTTGAAATTATTACATCAGTTGTTTCCACTTCTGTTGTCGAAGCAAACTGGATCGACTTAGGTGGGTAGAACGTTACAGCTTAGCAACCAAACTATATCGTGATTCAACTCAGCTTCAGTTAGCTAGATAAAAAATAAACTTACAAAGATATGGACAAAAATGCATCGTGAATTGTAGATTTACACGTACGGGTTATTTATTCGAATGAAACAGTCAGGAACATGAAATAACGCGTTAGCCCCATTGCCAAAAAACGAAATCATCACACATTCTACCTATGCTCTTGCGTTAGCAAGCTAAACTAGTTTACATGCCTACCCTTACAAAAAAGAAGTATATTAAAGTATACTATAAGTATACTAAAATATGGATAGTACACTTTTAGTTCACTTTAGATATACTTTTAAAGGTCACATGACATGCTGTTTTTGGATGCTTTTATATAGGCCTTAGTGGTCCCCTAATACTGTATCAGAAGTCTCTTTCCCGAAATTCAGCCTTGGTGCAGAATTACAGCCACTACTAGCAGTCCCACAAGGAGCGTTCCTCAGAACGCGCTGTTTTGGTGTCTGTAGCTTTAAATGCTAATGAGGAGCGGAGGGGCGGCACCATGAGCTAATGTTTACAATGGATGTATCGCAATGGCTGTAACCCTGTTGCTGTAAGATGCCTCGAATTTGCCCATTCTCATCTGATAACCCTGGTTTGCAGAGGTACACACTCAGTAATTTCAATGAGGGGAAAGGTGGATATCGCGCGTGCCATAACACCAACAGCAGAACGGTTATCCAACTAACAAAGAAGTGTACAACACTCACGTACAGCATGTGTATTCACACACATACTTGATGCTATCTACCTTTCCATAGCGACAGTAACTCAGCTGTTAGCTGCAGAGCTAATGTTACAGCCACATTCTAAGGGTAGCAAGCTAGGTAACCATATACAGTAAAGCTACAAAATGATATAGCGTTAGTTAACTTACTTGTCCGAGGTTAGTAGCTGGACGAAGGAGAGTTAGTACTGATCCAGAATTTAATTTCAGCAAGGCCAATTTTGTATTAGCTCAAGTTGAGGAAACAGTCGTGGCTGAAGTGTTTGGCGCAGACATACAAAACAAATGCGCCTACAACAGAAGTTGTGTAGGCGCATTTCCAGCGAAAATAAAATTAAGATACTGATTGTTTAGAGGCTCTGATGAAGGAACTACAAAAAGACTTTTGCACTGAGCAACTGTTATGCTTCGTTCGTTTGCTAGCCATGAAGTCTCTGCAGGATAACACGATATTGCACTCGCCCTTGCACGATCGTAGCTCAGTTCCTCATGGGCGGGCCGGATTATCTGGGTAAACACAGCAGAGGAGATTTTCAAACCTAGCGTTTGAGCCTTCATTTTCTCAAAGGCGGAGAAGAACACCCAGGGCTTGGTTTACACCAGGGGTCGGCAACCCAAAATGTTGAAAGAGCCATATTGGACCAAAAAAACAAAAAACAAATCTGTCTGGAGCCGCAAAAAATTAAAAGCCTTATATAAGCCTTATAATGAAGGCAACACATGCTGTAAGTGTCACTATATTAGCCTACTATCAAAATGATAAGTAGGCTACAAATACATAATGAGCATTCATGCAATCACACTTTTTCTCTCACTCCCAACTGGGTACTCGGCAGTGACGTGCGGTGATGTCAGTAAGAGGCTAGGCACTGAGTTACGAAAGCCAGCTGATTACCTAATTTATTGTTAGGCTAATATGTCAAAACAGTAAACGCAGTAAACGGTACAAGCAGTAGCCTACAGCCGCTGAATGTTAGCACAGCCACATAGCCAATCTTTTCATCCATACCAGTCTGTTTTAAACGATCGAAAACATGTTGTCCCTTATGCTGCAGTAGTCCATCTAAGTCTGGCGTAGACCTCCCTCTTGCTATTAACTCATTTTTTGAATAAAATCGAGCTTGGAGAAATTCCTCAACTCTGAATATTGGCAGACACCGCTGCTGTCATTTTGACTTGAATTTTGCGGGGATTATGCTTACAACGTAGCCAGTGTAATGACGTTAGCTGCGCAAATGTCCAGTAATCTCGTAATTTTAATTGGTCCATGTTTGATACGTAACGTAGATGATTACTGGCATAACATATTTACGTGCAAAGGCACAGAAGAGTTGTGCCTTTCATTTCAATATTTCTGTTTTAATAATTAAAACAAAAGATATATTCACACCATCTTTTTCCATTTTCATATTTTTGAAAAAGCTCCAGGGAGCCACTAGGGCGGCGCTAAATAGCCGCATGCGGCTCTAGAGCCGCGGGTTTCCGACCCCTGGTTTACACCTATCGAAAATTCTAGCCACTGGGGGACCAAAGGCAGGCTAGGGGAACTCATATAAATGTTAAATAACCTCCTAAAGTGAAGTTTTCATGTCATGTGACCTTTAAGAAGTATGCTTTGAAAATAGTTCACTTTTGATATACTTTTAAGTATGCTTTGAAAATAGTTCACTTTTGATATACTTTTAAGAAGTATACTTAGATAATAGTTCACTTTTGATGTGCTTTTAAGTATGCTTTGAAAATAGTTCACTTTTGATATACTTTTAAGAAGTATGCTTCGAAACAGAAAATTGTATACATTTCTTCTGGAGTAGGATGTACGTTTTCTATTATTATACAGCAAAAACTGTCAAAATAATTTTTAAGTACATTACAGGTTAAATTCTTTAGAAACATCTCATTCTAATTATGCATGTCTAGGAAAATCTATTATGCATTGCACATTGAATCTTTTTTCGTACTGAAGCTGTAACCTTAATTACTGCCAAAACATTTTGAAGCCCTATACTCTTATACTAATAATTATCAATTGGAGTATTAATGGAAAAAAACGAAAAAGCTACTTGAGAAAGAAGCGGACAGAAGGGTTGCATTGTGCATTTGAAGGTTATACTGTCAAACTGACTGAAGAACGAAATAACGACTTGAAAAAATGAAGATAGCGTGGCTCATTGGCTGGTCAATTCCCATAATGCAAGGCGGTAAATAGTGTTAAAATTTGCTGATAAGTTTGCCGTTTGTTCGAAATACAAATGTAACTTCATGAATTTCGTTTTTTAAATGTGTCTGCTTAGAATGTAGTGTTTTGTTGCGTGGTCATTGTTGTGGTGGTTTACCATTGTAACCATGAGTTAAATTACTGTTACGTTTCATAAGAAGAGCTGGAGTCTTAAAATGTCAACGCTTGCGCAGTTAATAGCTTCTTTCAGCTAAGAAACTGCAGTGTAACTTTGCAAGGGCCCCGTTCTCACTAAGTGATTTCTAATCTGAGGTGTTTGAGGCGCCCCTAAACATTATAATATATTAGCAAGTAATAATGAAATGTAATTATTAATCTACTTTTTGAAGTACTTACATTAATTGAAAGTGCACTTAAAAGTATTGCAAAGTATACTTTGAGGCTCTTTAGGAAGTGTACTTAATGAACTGAAAGTGCACTACACAGGTTACTTTACAGTATTCCAAGGTATACTTTTAAGTACTTTGGGAAGTATACTTTTATGGAAGTTTATTAGAGTCTTTATTCTAATGGCAATGCATTTGTCAAATGGCAATTCAATATACAAAGTGGCAATGCAATCCGCAATTCAAATAGAAAAAAGGTTGTCAAATGGCAATGCAATTCGGTTTGTATTATTTTGAATAAAAATTGGAATGAACGCTTATTGTAGGTAGGCCTATTGCATTTCATATTGACAAGGTTTTTTCGACTCTTTATTCAAATGAAAATGCATTTGTCAAATGGCAATTCAATCTGCAAAGTTGCAATGCAATCCGCAATTCGAATGGCAAAGCAGTTGTCAAATGGCAATTCAATATGCAAATGACAATGCAATCCGCAATTCAGTTTGTACATTTTGAATACAATTTTGAATGAACGCTTATGGCATTGCATTTCATATTGACACGGTTTTTTCGACTCTTTATTCAAATAGAAATTCAATGTGGTAGCTAAACAGCGCCACTGTTGACCGAATTCTCACTCCCTCGCAGAATTCCACTCCCCTACGCGTGAACGTGCACTGCCTTCCTAGCGTATTGCTGTGTAGATTGGCGAACCGAGGCGATTTAAGTGTTGAGCCTATGGTTCCCTCGTTTTAGGCTTTGAGGAAACTGTCAGTAGGCTATTTAATTCATGTTTCATTAAAGTATAAGTTATGTTGCGCTGCACTTGAGAGCCTATACGATGTGTATGTCATGCTACATGTAAAATCTGAATGATTGTCTCACGAAAATAGACGTAATGTTGAGCTGCACTTGCACCTTGTATGCATTGCAGTAGGCTACTGTGTATGAGTTCTCTTTATCTCACATGCTACCTCACCAATTTAATAATCCTAAAAACCAACTGCTACTTGAATCAACTATTTAATGATGCAGCAATTCAGTAGGCCTATTTCTTTTAAACTGACTGGGGGAGATAGGATTTTGGCAACACTGTTTTTCATCAGAATCATAAAGGGTTTTAATCACCATGAAAGTTCGCACAGATAAGGAATTTACTTTGGTAGGAAGGTGCATACATTTAACATATAGGAACCTTAAAACTTAAATATGTGGTCTTACTATAGCTACAAAAGGTACCGTAACGATGGCGCTAGCTATCTATATAGAAGTGGATGCTTAAAGATCTGACACAGAGAATAAGACCTTTTTGCCCTGTGTCCCATACACTGCACGACTACAGGCTTTATTACTACACCACCAATCACATGTGAATGCCAACAAAAAGTCATCAATTCACATAGGCCTACAATTCACAGTTATGGCAGCAACAACAACACAAACTTATAGTTACTAACATCATCCATTGACAACCCTAATAGACAGAACGACAACACTCAACTCAAACATGCATACAACATTAATTAAACATGAAACAAGTATGAAAATGCCACCACCCACAATCCTTTGCGCCAACAGCGCGAGTTAACAAGCGACCAACCCTTGGGTCGCTACAGTACAAAGTCTAGCTAATACTAATGGGATTTAGAATAAATATAAAATATAAAGTAGCCATAATTTACAACATAAAAATACAAAAAATACAAATAGTACAAAAGATACAAATAGTGTAATATAGTGAAAATTGCAATGTGGCAAGGTGTCATTGTGCAGATTGTGATTAAAGTCATTAAAGTCAGTGTGAGCCCTTGGCCTTGTTGAAGAGGCCAACAGCGGATGGGAAGAAATTGTTTTTGTGGCGTGTGGTATTGATACGCTGCAGTCTGCTCTTGTCCTTGGCAGTAGCAGCAGTGTACCAGATGGTGAGGGAGGAGGTGAGGATGGACTCAATGATGGCTGTGTAGAAGTGCACCATCATTGTCTTTGGTAGGTTGAATTTCTTCAGCTGCTGTAGGAAGTACATCCTCTGTTGTGCTTTCTTGGTGAGGGAGCTGATGTTCAGTTCCCACTTGAGGTCCTGGGAGATGATAGTGCCCAGGAAGCGGAAGGACTCTACAGTGTTGACTGGGGAATCTCACAGGGTGATGGCGGTGAGTGGGGCTGTATTCTTCCTGAAGTCCACAACCATCTCCACTGTCTTAAGAGCATTGAGCTCTAAGTTGTTCTGGCTGCACCAGGTCACCAGGTTGTCAGCTTCCCAGCTGTAATCAGACTCGTCCCCGTCAGAGATGAGCCCAATGAGGGTGGTGTCGTCCGCCAACTTCGAGTTTGACGGATGGAGGACTGGAGGTGCAGCTGTTGGTGTACAGGGAGAGCTTCAGCTGGGAGAGCTTGTCCTGAAGCAGGGCGGGGATGATGGTGTTGAAGGCAGAGCTGAAGTCCACAAACAGGATCCTGGCGTAGGATGCTGGGGAGTCCAGGTGCTGTAGGGTGAAGTGGAGGGCCATGTTAACTGCGTCGTCCACAGACCTGTTTGCTCTGTAGGCAAACTGTAGGCAAACTGCAGGGGGTCCAGGAGAGGGTCTGTGATGGATTTGAGGTGTGCCAGCACCAGGTGCTCAAAAGACTTCATTACCACAGAGGTCAGGGCGACGGGTCTGTAGTCATTATGTCCTGTTGGCCTTGGCTTTTTGGGCACAGGGATGTGGGTGGATAACATCATACCTGCCGGGACTAAGATCTGACACATCCCAGAATGATTTTAGTGGCTCCTCATGCCCTGTAAAGTGTGCCATAAAAAGCTTTTGATACTAGTTGCAAAAATGTAAAAGTTAGAAGGGGAGTAGGATTTTGTCAACACTCTTTTTCATACCTGCCGAAATCCTCCCCCCCCCTCCATATCTTGGGGCTATAAGATCTGACACACCACAACTATGCAGGGATGTGGACAATCTGGATGCCGGCACTCACTGGGTAATAGCTTGTCAACTGGTATTGAATACAATACTTTTATCACTACTAGACACCTTTATATTGAAGCATTGGTGTTTTTTTGTATAAGAGGTAATGTTATTATAGGTGACAGTGCCAGTTTTTGCCATTCCTAATGTTTGATCATTCATTATCATTCCACAAATTTGACTTAATGTTTATCCAAAATCTCAGGTTGGCTGTGACAGCTGCCTCAGATGGTTCCATCAGTGTTGTTCTCAAATCCAACTGACAGGAATATGTCTGTGCTGCCTGCCGTAAACAGCCCTGATCTGTTTTCATGATCAAGCCTCAAACTTGTTAAAAACTCTTATTTAAATGATCACTATTTCTGTCTTTTTTTCTACCTTTTGTTAAATATATCATTATAGTTTTTTGTTTAAAATAAATGTGATGGAACCAATCAAAATGTCATCATTTATTATATGTTTTTCACTAGCCAGTCACAGGGAAGGTACAGACTTGGCGTACTAAAACCAAGCACTGTACATTGCAAGTTAGCAGACACAAACTAGGCTGTGGGAAGCAGGATCTATAAAATGGATATGATTGTAAACACAAAACAGTTGTGTGGCAAGTAGTTTACTGAGAGGGAAATAGAAGTTGAATTCTGGTAGGAGGGACCTGTGAGCAGGGGCCTTTTTAGAACTTTTTTAGTAAGTAGCCTATAATAGCAAGTAGTCAACAACGTAATAAAAAATCAGAAGGGATTAGTTTTACTAAAAGTGATTCGTACAAATGAATACAAAGAAGGATGCTCGCTTTAACCAGACATTGACTATGATAACAGCAGTCGCAACTACAATTTAATTCACATATTACCTCATTCCGATAATAGGACAGTGTAGCACAATATCAACATCGTTTCTCAAGTGCAGCTCAACATTCCGTCTATTTTCGTGAGACAATCATTCAGATTTTACATGTAGCACGACATACACATCGTATAGGCTCTCAAGTGCAGCGCAACTTATATTTTAATGAAACATGAATTAAATAGCCTACTGACAGTTTCCTCAAAGCCTAAGACGAGGGAACCATAGGCTCAACACTTAAATCGCCTCGGTTCGCCAATCTACACAGCAATACGCTAGGAAGGCAGTGCGCGTTCACGCGTAGGGGAGTGGAATTCTGCGAGGGAGTGAGAATTCGGTCCAACAGGGGAATATGAATCAATATATGCAATGCCATAAGCGTTCATTCAAAATTGTATTCAAAATGTACAAACTGAATTGCGGATTGCATTGTCATTTGCACATTGAATTGCCATTTTTGACAACTTGTTTTCCATTTGAATTGCGGATTGCATTGCCACTTTGCGCAGTGAATTGCCATTTGACAAATGCATTTTTATTTGAATAAAGAGTCTAATAAACTTCCATATACTTTATGAACTGAAAGTGCATTGTGCATTTGAAGGTTATACTGTCAAACTGATTGAAGAACGAAATAAGGACGTGAAAAAATGAAGATAGCGTGGCTCATTGGCTGGTCAATTCCCATGATGCAAGGCGGTAAATAATGTAAAAATTTGCAGATAAGTTTGCCGTTTGTTCGAAATACAAATGTAACTTCATGAATTTCGTTTTTTTAATGTGTCTGCTTTGTTAGAAAGAACAGACACCGTAACAGGTTGCGCATGCGCAGATATCTGTTTCCTCAGCAGCATCTTGTGACTGTAGAAGTTCGCGGCAAAGAACACCAGAGGAGTCTGCACGGTGCTGGTTCGGTTGTTCCCATATAAAGTAGTTAAATTGTTAGAAGTTAGTTGTATTACCTGTTCTCGGACATGTTTGTGCGTCACTGACAAAACGTAAGTCTTTCTTTTCTGTTATGTCAATGTATGCGAGAATTCAGGACTGTAATGACCAGGGGCGGTTCTACACGGGGGCCTACAGGGGCCAGTGCCCCTGTAAAAATCTCCCTGGCCCCCCCTGTGGCCCCCCTGAGCTGACTGAATGAAAAATGAAAAATTAGTTTTTTTTGTTTTGTTTTACACGTTTTTCTTCTTCTAGTAGTCATCATGAAACGAGGAAGGGACATTGCAGCCTTTTTTGCCCCAGTAAATAAAAAAGTTAGAGAAACATATCAAAGTATTGAGAGAGCTGAGGAGCTGGAAGAGGGAGAGCCAGAGCCATTTGTATGATTTTAATGTAAAGCAAAATTAAAGTATTTAATGTTTAAATATAATTTGTTTCCGTTTTTTAATGTGCCCCTCTGATTAAACACTGGCCCCCCCTTGGCCCCCCCAGTAAAATTTGTCTAGAACCGCCATTGGTAATGACGTTGGTTTAGTTAGCAGCTAGCATGTAAGAGTTTGTTAGTATGTGAAGACGTTAGCTGTATGTCTGGCTACTCTAAACGTAGTTTAGGTGAACTGTTATTGACGTTTTTGAGTATGTTAGACTTGTGTAATATGTGTAAGTTTTGGGGTATTATTATTTGTAATGTGAATGAGTATTCTATTCCAACCGCAAAGATGCACGTTACTGACATAGTTATAATTATAGGTTACTGAAATGGACGTAAATGACCACTAGATGGCAGCAAAATCACATAGTAATCACCATTATTATGCTGTCATTAGCAATTGGTTGTGTCTGAGATATGTTTATATTAAGCCTGTATGTGAATGTTATGTATGCATACTAATGTATAATCTGTAATTGATTCTCTTTTGATAGACCACAAACAAGGAGATAAAAAGAGTTACACTAAATATGCCTGAATCCTGTGTATTGCTGTGCTGCCTACAATAGCCACGTAAACTCAGAAGAACGCATTCCGACTCCAGAGGTGTTCTAACAGACACACCAGGGCGACACCACCATATCTGAACCTGAACCTATACAGTCCTTTAACCCTAACCGTTTATCAGTTTTACACTGCTTAGAATGTAGTGTTTTGTTGCGTGGTAATTGGGTGTGCCTTCGGCAAGGGCACAACCTTTGTTCTCTCACATATATATTATTATTATTGGGTGTGCTCAAGCCTTCGGCGAGAGCACAACCTTTGTTCTCTCACATATATATTATTATTCTTTTTATTATTGTTTAAGGATCAGTCAATATTTGGACTACATAGACAACCTAGGTGTCTATGTAGCGATTGCGTTGGTTGTATTTTTATTTACGTTCCGTTGCATGGTTTAAGTAGAAATTGCGTTTTTGTGGTGAAAAGTGAAGCTAACGGTGGCTAATTTGCTAGCCACAGTCACTGACGTTACTAACGTCACTACCGTCACGAAAACACGCGTGACTACCTGTAGCAGAACATTCGTTTCGCATCTGTTAACTTGGGGGATAGCTAGGCTAACTATAGCTTTACTGCAAGGCAGCTGCAGAAACGCCACAAGCAAAGAGGCCAGGGTGAGAACTATTTACTCATTTTACTTTGTGATGTGAAACACAATTGTGAAATGTAATGTACAATATTAGCTGATATTATTAAGGAAGTAGGCCCACATCTACTTTCGGAAACGGTCTACTATTTCACTGAAGCATTAGCATCATGACATTAGCCTCTGTTGCCCGGGCAACACATAATACAGTGGTCTATGATGCATCTGTTTTCAATCGTTAAAATAAACATTCCGCACAAATACATTTTCGTTGTAGGATTTACTATGACATTACATTACAAGTAAACTATTTGTGGGTGAAATTATCATTACCTGTGGTTTCAAACCAGTGTTGCTCACTGCAACGCTGTAGCCTACGCGAGACACTACAAAAACATCTACACAGCTGTTTAGGAAGTCAAACGGCGACAGAACATGTTCGGCACTCCCCTTACTTAAATCAAAAGTCTATCTAACTACTAACCTGAACTTCATTGCCACAGCCTAAACTTTGTCAATCTGTTCATGAAAATAATTAATTTCAGCCTAAACCGTACAACGGAACGTTACATCCAATTCAACCAACGCAATCGCTACCAAGACGAACACAGCAGTAGTCTACTGTAGGCTACTGTACTGTAGTAGTACAATTTACTGGGGCAGCTTCTCCACACAGGGCTATATCGCACTTTGCGTTGTTACTGACAATGATCGCTACCAGTGAGCTTTTTATGAAAGCGATTTTCCACTAAATAAATGTCAAGCTTATTTACGTTTTTGGGGGCATATTTTCAGTTAGCAGATGGTATGGTTTGAATCGCGATTCCATCTTCCACTGCCGGTAACGTCGTAGAATAATCTTCAAAGGGGGTTCTTTATTAATGAATGAATGCAATATGAGTAGGCTAAATGCCTGAAAATATAATGAGAAGGGAAAAACTTAAAAGGACGTTTAAGTCATAGAGATTAGGTCAATGTTTACACCGGTCTGACAAATGTATTCGTTTTGATTCAACTATGAGGCTCTTGCAGGGGAAATGAGAAGACATCTATTTCATTCTACACTTCACTCGTATTTTGAGTTGTAAATGAGCAGCAAAAAAAATATGCTTTTAAATCTATGTAATCTTTATAAATAATAAGTATGCATTTTTACATAAAATATACAGAAATACCCCCCTGTGCAACCGACGCAAGCACGCACACCCTACAATTTCCCCAGAAATTGTACCCTCTCTAGTTATTATTCATTTTCCCACCCCTAAGGATCAGTCAATATTTGGACTACATAGACAACGTAGGTGTCAAAAGTTTCGTCTTGCTAGCGATTGAGTTGCTTGTATTTTTATTTACGTTCCGTTGCAGTTTAGGAGGTTACAACGTTTTTGTGGCAAAAAGTGTCTTCTGTCAACGAAGGGTACTCAGTGCTAGCCTACGTCACTACGTCAGCACACGTTAGCAACGACGCATGGATACAACGTGATAGAGACGTTCTAGCACGCAAATTGGAGCTTAGATTATGAGTGAAAAATACCACCCCCAAAAATTCCCAACCATTGGATTTTGTTGAGAAAGCAATTTCGAGTGGAACTGCCATCTCGGATTTTTGATTTAGGTCGTGACAGTCTTTGTAATTTGAGCGAGTGCGGGTCGCCTGTGAGACCGCCTAGTCTTTTAGGCGGCAGCCATTCTAGAAAGCGTCATAGTATTTTCGTAATATTATAGTTCAATTTTACACGAAAAAACAGAAAGAGGGAAATGTTATGACGATATGACTATTGTGAAGATAGCCAGGTGGTGAGATTTTAATGTAGGTTGCTGTAAAAACTTTGATTTGTTTGCTACGTGAGAGCCCCGTCAGCCTCCATGGACGATTGCGGCAGCTGTTGTCGATCTGCGTCTGATGAGTATTTTCTTAATTTCGTACCAGGGTCTACATCAAAAATCAGAAGGAGGGCAGTGTTTTAAAGATATGGCGATTGCGAAGACAGCCAGCGGGTCAGCATGGTTTTGTGATTTGTGTAAAACTTGGAATTTGAGTGAGACCGCGTCTTGTTTTGACGTTAGCCTCAGAGTCAGCTCGCCCACTGGCAGTGTGTAGTAGGCTACTGTCTTCTATGTCACAGCTATGGCTAAACTTTATTATGTCAAAAGAAATGTTCTCATTTCAAACAATCTTTCAAACAATCAGTGAAGTGTGGCTAGCAACAGCAGCTTGCCTCTAGCAAACTTCTTTTGAATTAGCCATGTCCCCCTAAATTAATGTCAAAATTATTTACGTTTTGGGGGGCATATTTTCAGTTAGCAGATGGTACTGTTTGAATCGCAATTCCATCTGAAATACTGCCAGTGACAACGTTGTTACAGTAGCTTGTTTCAAAGGGGGTTCGCTTGTTTCAAAGGGTGTTCTTAATGAATTATGCAATATGAGTAGGCTAAATGCTTGAAAATATCACTAGAAGGGAAAACGGACCCACCTGCAACCGACGCAAGCAAGCAAACCCAACAATTTCCCCAGAAATTGTACCCTCTCTAGTTGGGTGTGCTTTGCCTTCGGCAAGGGCACAACCTTTGTTCTCTCACATATATCTTATTGGGTGTGCTTTGCCTTCGGCAAGGGCACAACCTTTGTTATCTCACATATATCTTATTATTATTTTCCCACCCCTAAGGATCATTCAATATTTGGACTACATAGAAAACAGCGGTGTCAAAATGTTCGTCTTGGTCTCGATTGCGTTGCTTCTATTGGGCTTTACGTTCCGTTGCACGGTTTAGGCTAAACTTAAGTTTTTGTGGCAAAAAGTGCCTTGTGTCAACAAAGGGTACTCAGTGCTAGCCTACGTCACAACGTCAGCACACGTTAGCAACGACGCATGGATACAACATGCATAGATGTGCTGTTGCACAGCAAGTATCGTGGCGTGGTGTACTAACAGCATCATACATGTACATTTAAGCAAATCAAGACTTGCATGTACAGTAAGTAATGTAACATTAAATAATGTATTAAACTCAAGCTTGTGTGGTGCGTCGCTGGCTTCAGTGCCACAGCCTAAACTTTATGCCAAAAGAAACGTCCTAATTTCCGGCGCTTTCAAACAATCCCCTCACTCAGTGAAGTTTGGCTAGCCACCGCAACTAGCTTGCTCGTAGCAAACCTCTTTTGAATTAGCTAATTCTCCCTAAATAGATGTCAAGCTTATTTACGTTTTTGGGGGCATATTTTCAGTTGGCAGATGGTACTGTTTGAATCGCGATTCCATCTGAAATACTGCCATTGACAGCGTTATTACAGTCGTTTGTTTCAAAGTTTTTTTTTATGAATTACGCAATATGAGTAGTCTAAATGCTTGAAAAATGTAATTAGAAGAGAAAAACTTAAGGGGACGGACCCACCTGCAACCGACGCAAGCAAGCACACCCTACAATTTCCCCAGAAATTGTACCCTCTCTAGTTGTCATTGTTGTGCCGGTTTACCATTGTAGCCATGAGTTAAATGAGTGTTACGTTTCATAAGAGAAGTTGGATTATTTTAACACGAGTGTATACACAATAATTAGCTTCTTTCAGATAAGGATCTGCGGTGTCACTTGACGAAGGCCCCCGTTCTCGCCAAGTGACGCTAGATCAGCGGCGTGTGAAGGGCCCCTAAACATTTAAATATATTAGTAAATCAGATTAAATTGACATTTATTAAGTTTACTTCTTGACGTACTTACATTAATTGAAAGTGCACTTGAAAGTATTGCAAAGTATACTTTGAAGTACTTTAGTAAATATACTTAATAAACTGAAAGTGCACTACACAGGCTACTTCACAGTATTCAAAAGTAAACCTCAAATACACTATAAGTGTACTTTAAAGTGTACTAAATGACCTAAAAAGTGGGCCAATTCAGTTTACTTAGTACAAAAATAGTATATAAATAAGTACACTGCTAGTACACTGCTAGTATACTCTTAAGTACCATGATAATAGTATACTTTTTATACTAAGTATACTTACAAAATAAACTTGAAGTATACTTCTTTTTTGTAAGGGTACTCTAGGCGTTTTCGCTATCTAGTTGTTCTTGCATTCCTTGCAAATCAGCGTTAATAAAAAGCAGATGAGCTAGAGTCTAGCTAACATTGACTCGACGGGCATGGCTGATGTTTGTCTATATACTGTAGCTCTAGCATCACACATTCTACCGATGCTAGATACAGTAATTTTAGCAATCACAAAACAAAGGAATCAGGTAAAAAGTAGTAGCACATGAACATCAAGTGAACTAACTTACACACAAATTATACAACATACGAAGCAGCATCTTTACATAGACAAAAATAATAATCAAACGAAAATGAAAATCAAAACAAACCTAGTCAGAGGTTTCAGGGAAAAAGGATTCTACAGTTTCCACAATTTTAATACTTTTTTTGTTATCCAAAGATCTAAGAGACTTCAGTAGAGATTTAAATTCTATGAGAAAAGGCACAAAATTAGGAGATGAATTAGAGAATTTCTGCTTGTGAATATAGAATTTGGCATACAGAATGATACAATTAATTAGGTACTCCAGGGCACCATTACCTGAATTATTGTAGAAACATATTATATCTTTAAGGTTAAAGGTGTAGATAGAGTTGGTTGGTTCAAAAAAGTAAGACTCCAAGTCTGTCCAAAACCTTTTGGAAATTTCACTCAAAAAACAGATGAGATAATGTTTCAACGTTCTGTTTACAAAATGTACAGGAGTCAATGTCGGCAAACTTAGCAACGAGGTAATTAGTAGGGTATATGTTGTGTAAAATTTTGAGGTGTACTTCCTTAGCCTTGTTAGAAATACAGTACTTATACGGTAGAAGCCAAGCCCTCCAGTTTATGTTCTCAATTTTAGATCTCCACAAAAACTTGCCTCTTGGCACCACTGCAGTCTTTCTCTGAAAAATGTGGCGAATATGCTTATTGTTACATTTAATGTGTTAAGTCAAGTCCATCCAATAATAGTAATGGCTGTGATATATTGTGTATACCATAACTCAAGTGATTTTTTATAAGTCAAATTAAACCATTAGGGATTGCACGAATTCAATTCTCTGAAAGGAATTGGGAAACTGTGTACATTCATAAACTCTTCATAGGATAGCATATCACCAGAGTCATTGAAAAGATTAAGAATGTGTTTTAAATCTCTTTGGAACCACCTAGGAAAAAATAAGGATGTATTCCTAATAAGTATGTTACAGTTGTTCCATAGGAAAGCTTTATGCGGTGAAAAATTGTGGACAAAAGCAAGCTTCCAAGCCAGAAGGGCTTGTTGATGGAACCTCGATAAATTAATTGGCAATTTATTTGGCAAGAAATTACATTTTAAAATAAAAGAAAGACCTCCAATTCTGTTAAAAATTTGATTTGGGATAAAATACCAAATTGACTCAGGGTTTATAAGACATCTTTTTAACCAGTTAACTTTAAAGGTGTTCACTGTGTCAATGAAATCTAGGACTTCTAGACCACCTTCTGCTTTACTATTGGAAAGTACATTTTTCTTTAGTTTATGTGATTTATTTTTCCAAATAAAATCCAGAAACATTCTATTTACATCAGTGGCTGTTGAGTCATTTACAAATAACGATAAAGATGGATACACACAACGAGATAGACCCTCTGCTTTGGAGAGAACTCTACCCAAAATAGACAAATCCCTTTGAAGCCAGATGTTAAAAATATTTTTTGTCTTTAGTCTACTTGAAAAATGTAGATGTTGTCTAGCAATAAGATTTCTAGTTATAAATATACCCAGATATTTTACGGAATCCTTAACTGGAATATTTCCAATTACACTAACATCACAACCATGCAGAGATAAAATTTCACATTTGGACATATTCAATTTTAAACCTGAAGCTTTGGAAAAATGCTCTATTAAGTTAATAGCATTACATAACTGGTTCTTGTCTTTTTTTTTTATCGTAGTGTCATCCGCCAATTGGGAAATTTTTAACTCCCTACCAAATATTGAGATTCCTTCAAAATGTTTGTCAGATATAATTCTAAGCGATAATAATTCTGTGACTAAGATAAATAAGAAGGGGGAGATAGGGCTTGACCCCTCTATTAATTTGAAAGTATTGAGATTAATTATAACTAAGCTATTAATATCTTTATAGAACATACTGACAATGTCAACAAAGCTGTTACCAAAGCCAAACGCTTTAAGGGACTGGAAAAGAAATGTGTGCTCAATTGCGTCAAAGGCCTTATAAAAGTCTAGAAACAAAATAAGTGCCTCAGATTTAATTGCTTCTGCATAATCCAGCAAATCTAAGATGAGTCTCATATTACAACTAATATGTCAATTCTTCATAAATCCTGTCTGAGTTTCAGCTATAATAGAGTCAAGCCCTTTCTTAAGTCTGTTAGAGTAAACTAAAGCCAATATCTTATAATCTATTGTTAAGAGAGTAATAGGATGCCAATTATCAATTAATAGAGAATCTTTGTCAGGTTTTGGGATAAGAGAAATAATGCCTTGTTTCATTGTAGCTGTCATCTCCTTGTGGCTCATGCATTCTTTGTATTCACATAATAAAGAGATATGAAGAAGTTCCCAAAAATGTATATAGAATTCAACAGATAGGCCGTCAATTCCTGGAGATTTGCCCTTCTTCATTGAAAAATGTGCATCTTTAACTTCATTAACTGATAGGTCAGATTCACACAATGATTTAAAGTCCTCATCAATTGAAGGGATGGTTGCCTGAACATCATCCATGAAATTTGCACAATCTGCTTCAATAAATTGTGATTGATATAAATTCCTATACATTTTTTAGACAAAATCAGAAATTAACTTTGGATCTTTAGAAGGAACTCCATCAATATTGAGGGCAGATAAAGATTTTCTTTTAAAATTTCTTTTCTCAAGAGCAAAAAAGTAGCTAGTGTTTTTTCCCCCATCTTCCAGCCATTTGGCTCTTGACCTAATGAACGCTCCTTTTGCCAAGTCTAAATACATTTGGTCCAGCTGTAGCTGGATTCTCCTTATTTCAATTTCTTCTTCCAAGTTAATGTTTACTTTTGTCAGTAGAGTGTCAAGTTTGTGCATCAGGTCAGCTTCTACCCTACTTTTTTCTTTTTATATTTCCTTACTCCTTTTAATAGCAACATGTCTGACTTTGTACTTAAATAATTCCCATTTTGTCCTGTAGTTGTCAATTAGGCCGTCATTGAGGAATTCTTCTACTAGATTTTTGATAGAGTCATTAAAGGAATCATCGTTCAAAAGAGAGTTGTTACATTTCCAATAACCCCAAAAACCAGAAATCTCCTTAGTTGCACTTAACTTCAACATAATTTGCTTATGGTCAGTTAATGGGGCATAAAGATGATTGACTTCTTTCACACATTGAAGGATCGATGAAGAAACCAAAAAAATATCAATTCTAGACTTTAAAGTAAGACTACTGTTACACCAAGTGAAGTCTTTGGTACAGGGATTGAAGAAGCGCCATGCATCAGTCAAAGAAAGGTTGGAGCAGAGAAACGACACATGGTTATTGTTCCGTGAAGATTGGTTCAGTCTGGGGGGGTCTCTATCTATCTCGTCATCGGACATTCATTGAAGTCCCCACAAAGAATTATATATGAACCCTGGTATTTATGATTCAGATCTTTCAATTTGGAAGCTATGTCATTAAACAAGACATTGTTAGAAGCGTGGGAATTAAACCCATATATATTGCAAACAATAAAGATAGCATTGTCTTGTTTAATTATCAGTGTAATCCATCTACCATCCTGAGAAGAAAACGTTTCAAGAATATCCCCTTTAAATTTCAGGCATGAAAACGGGTCAGGGGTGAAAAAGGTGAGAAGGAGAAATTTAAATATTCCATATTTTAAGGCATTAATCTGATGCATTTTGAGATACTTATTTTGCCAACCTGGGGAGAGCTGGAGAAACGTAACTTAAGCCATGAGTCAAAAATTATTATGGCCTCCTTACTAAGTATTATGCAAGCCATTTCATGCCAGCCTGTCACTGGGTCTAACATTTACAGTATATGAGGCACAATGTGGTAAGGGCACCACAAATGGCTTAATGCATAACCCCCACAAGAGATGGTGGACATGCTGTAACTTAACTTGTCTACTCTTCCATCATGATTGACAGCCAATACAAGTACCAGCGTACTTTGAAGTCAAAATGCGTATCCGCTACACAAATTGCGTACAGGTTGGCAGGTCTGCTTATTGATAGAACGGCAGGGACGGACTGGGAGTAAAAAATAGGCCCTGGACTTTGATCCAGACCGGCCCACCAGAACCGGTCCCGTATACGCCACCACAGCGAGCGCCCTGCTAATGCATGCAAATTCTGCCTGATGTGATGCTAGTTAGGGACTTCCATGCTTAATGCGAGTGCGCATAGAGCGCGCTATGCACGTTTTTGGAGCTTGAAACAAACAAACATAGCCGTTTGTGCAATTGGTAAAACGTTGTCTAGTGAAAGTAATTACGTGTACGTTTCTTAGCCTGGTTTTCCATCTTTATATTGTCTCAAATTATCTTTCGATCTGTCAGTGTCACTGTTGTGTAAGCGGCACTAAGGGCTGCATACGTTCATTTGGAATTTTCCACCGGAGCTTTAGCTAGCTGGCTAACGTTGCGTTCTCTCCTGCTGTGTTCAATGACTCAATTCATCAAGCTGTAGCTAACGTTAGCTAAGTCTATGTCAACAGAGCTCCTGGGTAACTTAACTTAGATATACCAGAAAATATTAAAATTATTGAAACCATCATTCACCAAATTCAGTCAGGTAAATCGCCGAGGCCAGTGCTTTCAGCTTCTGATGGTGGTCTGCACTGGTTATGCAAGGCCCTTCGCGTTAATATTTCCATGCACTCGCGCTCCCTTCTGACACGCGCACCTGTTCACTGAATGAATATACCCCCCCCCCCAAAAGAAAACCAAAAACAAACAATTTCTCATTGAATCTACACGATTCACGTAGGTCACCTACTTTGGTTTCAAAACGGCGAATTTCGCTGAAAGGTGAGGGATTTTCATGTCTGAAATGTATGTAATAAAATTAAAACCCCTGCTGAATGAGTAGGACCATGGCAAAAATGAACTAAATTACCCCATTGAGCCATCCAGAATTTTGCATCTGATTCACAAGAATGTGTTTCCTGAAGTAAAATAAAATCTGCCTCAGTTCTTTTACAACGAAGAAATATTGCTTTTCTCTTAGTAATATCTCTAATACCTCTGACATTTAAAGACATGACATTTAGAGACTTAAACATAAAATCCATACAAAAACGTTATAGAAAAGGGATTACCTGTAAGCACTTGAACACCAAAAAAACTTGAAAAGTGCTAAGAAAATCCACCAAAAAGGAGGTGAAGATTAACAACCATCCAAAATGGCATAACAGATAGTGACAGAGAAGACTATAATATAGCCATCGCAATGTATATACATAATAAAGACAAGTAGTATTATAGGCAGAACTAGCTAAAGGACCATGGAGTTTACGGCTAAATATGCCAACAAAGAATTAGTAAATGTCCACCCAACAAAGGTGGAAACTGAACAATGTTAAACAGCATACTCGCAAGAAAAGGATATAACTTTAGTAGGCCTAAGTATCAAAGATCTTGAGTGACTTACGACTGTATAGACTTTCTATGTTACCTGTGAACAGTCTATCTTTTTTCCGTTTATGAAGACAGAGGAGCCGCGAAACGAGGCCTTCTTCCCTTGCTTTCTTCACTAAGGGCCACAGTTTCTCTCTGGCTGCTTTCTCTTCAGGGGATAGAGCTTCTGTGAGTCTCAGTTTGTTGTCTAAAAGAAACTTTGAGCCTTTCGCCTCCCTCCAGACAGCATCACGAACACGCCGCATTGCAAAAAGGATGATGGTTGATCTACTTGAGCCGTCTTGTCGTCGCTGCCCAACACGATGGACGATGTCGATCCCCTCCTTCAGGTTGTCACGAATATTAGGAGCCACTTTGCACAGGATTTCGATGATTCTACTCCTGATATTTTCTCCATCTTCCTCCCTCACGCCGTGAATCTTCAGGGACCACCTTCGGCTGTAATTCTGACAGTCAGCGATGTTTGCCTTCAGAGTAATATTTTCTGTTTGTAATAAAGTTATCTCTTTTTTCATAACTTCTAGTGTTTGTTGCTGTTGTTTAACATCCAGAGTGAGCTGCTGAACTGTCGAAGTTAGCTTTTCTATCTGTTTCGAAGTCTCATCATGTTTTCCGGATAACACAAGGATGGCTTCTAGAATACCAGCAGTCTCTGTTGTCGCATTTTGCTTTTTTTGTTGGAGGTTTTAACGGAGTATCTGGAAGTGGAGTCACAAGTGACTTCGAATCAAATTGTGCGTCTGGACTTGCCTCAAACCAGTCACCATCTTTTTCTTGACCGTTAGTTTCATCCACATCCTGCATGTCAAAAGGGTTGTTGCTAGCTTCATCCATGTGCTGCATGTTCGGAGTAACGTTAGTGTTGTCAGTTTTCTCCAGACTCAAGGTCTTTTTGCTTTTCCGTTTGGCCATTCAGGTCCTTGTTATATTGTCACTTATCTATGGTGCCTTCTAGTAATATTTACAGTTGCATCGGTTAGTTAAACTCAAACCCTCCGAGTTACCTGACAGAGCGAAATCACACCGCTGCTGTCATGTTGACTTCCATCTTGGAACCAGATACAGGCAGGATACGTTAGCATAACTGTTAGCGACAACTTCATACAGCTTGCGGTTGTGATTAACATAAGGTTGGAACAGCACCTCTTTTCAGCAACAACTTCATAGCAAATCCTGCTTTACATTGTCCCAGGTTTTCAAAACTCTCCTCGGTGAAATGGTCCGAGCAAATTAATACTTTAGCGTCGTACTTAATAGGGATACTCCCATAGATAAACATCAGCCATGCCTGTCTAGTGTCTTGTTCTTTGGGAAGATGGTGAAAAGTGTCAGGATTCCCTGTACAGCCTGGAACACTGCATTTACGGCGCTCCATTTTCAATATCTTAACTTTTTAAATAAATATTAACTTTCTTATTTGTAATTCCTGTGGAAGTACAGAGCAGCGCGCAGCTAGCTAAAAAAATGTCTGAGATCTACGCGACCTCTGTTTATGTTCCTGGACCAGAAAACCAGAGGGAGGGTACATTTAAATTTTGGGGCGTGACAAAGTTGATGCTGCAATTTGTGACATCTAAAGTTGCACTGTTTCAAAAGCTAGCGTTTGCAAGTTGCAGTTTCAAAATAGTAGTGAGAAGTGAAATTTCAATGGAGGTTTCAATGGACTTTGAGGTTCACTGTATGTCTATTTTACACACCAATCTGTCATTTTTCAACTATTACAAGGTAAAATCGGTTTAGCAATCAATCGCCCCTTCAAGGCTTGTCCGCTTGTCCGGGATAAGTGGATTTTTTTGTAGGGCAAGTGGAAGAGAAATTTACTTGCCCCACTGGACAAGTTAAAATTAAAACTAAATGAAATGCCATGTTACTTAACGTTATGTTCCACTCATTACGTCTATTTTACAGATTTTATTTGACCGAATTCTGCATTAGCAAAACACAAAAGTGGCTTTGTCACAAGATCTCTACCCTTACATAAAAGAAGTATACTTCAAGTTTATTTTGTAAGTATACTTAGTATAAAAAGTATACTATTATCATGGTACTTAAGAATATACTAGCAGTGTACTTATTTATATACTATTTTTGTACTAAGTAAACTGAATTGGCCCACTTTTTAGATCATTTAGTACACTTTAAAGTACACTTATAGTGTATTTGAGGTTTACTTTTGAATACTGTAAAGTAGCCTGTGTAGTGCACTTTCAGTTCATAAAGTATATTTCCTAAAGTACTTCAAAGTATACTTTGGAATACTCTAAAGCAGGGGTGGGCAATTATTTTTCCCAGGGGGCAAAATGAGCAACTGAAAATATTTTGGAGGGCCGGGCCAAAATTCCGAACTCAATTATGCATAATATACATTTTATTTCTATATAAAAAGCAGTAAATTGCATTGTTTTGACCGCTGTCAAAAATGCTACAAAACTGGGACACTTTTCTTTACACAGTTACACAGTTCAGTGACATGTCTTGTTTATTTTGGCTACAAAGATGATGTGATGTCTTTAGAAAGCTAAGAAAATCCTTGTTTCAATAGTATATGAAACTCAAAATGCCCTTTGTTATTAATGTGACTGAAAATGAGTCAAATGTTTCACATTTTGTTTATCATTTTGGAAATTCTATTTGAATAAAGGATATTTTTGAAAGCTAACCTCACATTTTAATTGCCAAATAATAACATGTACACTTTACAACTGTACATGTTATTATTTGGCAATTAAAAAATTGCTTTTACAAAGCATGCAGCTTTGTAAAACAGCCTTGTTTTTCTAGCTTTGCTAGTAAATCCGTTGATGTATTTGTTTGAAAGTTCTGCATTCGGCATCCACTTTCCTCTTTTTGGCATGAGCCGACATTTTCGCATTTTTCAGGGGTGACAGTTGACGTTTCACGTGCACAGTTGACGTGCACGATTGCGTGCACTGTGAGAATAAATGGGCTTCAAAATAAAAGCAATGCGGTTTTAGTCCACCCATAAGATAATTAGAAAATATGTTTTATTTTCCAATTATCATGTACAATGCCCAGGTCTGCTCTAAAGTAACCTGTGTAGTGCACTTTCAGTTTACATTTAGTCATTTAGCAGACGCTCTTATCCAGAGCGACTTACAGTAAGTACAGGGACATTCCCCCCGAGGCAAGTAGGGTGAAAAAAATAAATGTCAATTTACTCTGATTTACTAATATAGGGCCCTTCACACGCCGCTGATCTTGCGTCACTTGGCTAGAACGGGGGCCTTCGTTAAGTGACACCGCAGATCCTTGGCTGAAAGAAGCTAATTACATTTACATTACATTTAGTCATTTAGCAGACGCTCTTATCCAGAGCGACTTACAGTAAGTACAGGGACATTCCCACCGAAGCAAGTAGGGTGAGGTGCCTTGCCCAAGGACACAACATCATTAACTATTGTGTAAACACTCATGTTGAAATAATCCAGCTCCTCTTATGAAACGTAACACTCATTTAACTCATGGTTACAATGGTAAACCGGCACAACAATGACAACTAGAGAGGGTACAATTTCTGGGGAAATTGTAGGGTGTGCTTGCTTGCGTCGGTTGCACAGGGTCCGTTTTTTAATGACATTTTTACAACTGATATTTCTGTATATTTTACATAAAAATGCATACTTATTATTTATAAAGATTACATAGATTTAAAAGCATCTTTTTTTTGCTGCTCATTTACAAATCAAAATACGAGTGAAGTGTAGAATGAAATAGATGTCTTCTCATTTCCCCTGCAAGAGGCAGCCTCATAGCTGAATCAAAACGAATACATTTGGCAGACCGGTGTAAAAATTGACCTAATCTCTATTACTTAAACGTCCTTTTAAGTTTTTCCCTTCTCGTGATATTTTCCGGCATTTAGCCTACTCATATTCCATTCTTTCATTAATAAAGTACCCCCTTTGAAGATTATTCTACGACGTTACCGGCAGTAGAATATGGAATCGCGATTCAAACAGTACCATCTGCTAACTGAAAATATGCCCCCAAAAACCTAAATAAGCTTGACATTTATTTAGTGGAAAATCGCTTGTTAAAAAGCTCACAGGTAGCGATCATTGTCAGTAACAACGCAAAATGCGATATAGCCCTGTGTGGAGAAGCTGCCCCGGTAAATTGTACTACTACAGTACAGTACTAGACTGGCAGTGCTCGTCTTGGTAGCGATTGCGTTGGTTGAATTGGATGTAACGTTCCGTTTAGGCTGAAATTAATTATTTTCATGAACAGATGAACAGAACAAAGTTTAGGCTGTGGCAATGAAGTTCAGGTTAGTAGTTAGACGTTTGACTTCCTAAACAGCTGTGCAGTGCTAGATGTTTTTGCAGTGTGTCTCGCGTAGGCTACAGCGTTGCAGTGAGCAACACTGGTTTGTAACCACAGGTAATGATAATTTCACCAACAAATCGTTTACTTGTAATGTAATGTCATAATAAATCCTACAACGAAAATGTATTTGTGAGGAATGTTTATTTTAACGACTGAAAACAGATGCATCATAGACCAATGTAGTATGTGTTGCCCGGGCAACACAGGCTAATGTCATGATGCTAATACTTCAGTGAAATAGTAGACTACTGTTTCCGAAAGTAGATGTACTTCCTTAATAATATCAGCTTATATTGTACATTACACATCACAATTGTGTGTCATATCACAAAGTAAAATGAGTAAATAGTTATTACCCTGGCCTCTTTGCTTGTGGCGTTTCTGCAGCTGCCTTGCAGTAAAGCTATAGTTAGCCTAGCTATCCCCCAAGTTAACAGATGCGAAACGAATGTTCTGCTAAAGGTAGTCACGCGTGTTTTGACGTTAGTGACGTTAGTACGTAGTGACGTAGTGACGTTAGTAACGTCAGTGACAGTGGCTAGCAAATTAGCCACCGTTAGCTTCACTTTTCGCCACAAAACTTTACTTGAGCCTAAAACCATGCAACGGAACGTAAATCCCAATACAAGCAACTCAATCGCTACCAAGACGAAACTTTTGACACCTAGGTTGTCTATGTAGGCCAAATATTGACTGAGTTTTAGGGGGGCAAAAAGAAATAAAAATAATAAAAATAAATATAGCTGCAAGCAGCAATGGCGGATTCCTCCTAACATTGCCAACCATTGAAAAATGCATATTCTTTACAAATTGTCACTGTATATAAAAATCCATGCTGCAGACTTACCAATGGAATACGAAGTCTGAAATGCAATACCATCAAGATCCACAAGGGCCTTTATTTCAACCCAAGGAGTGAAGGGAGGGGGCTTAGTGAGCCTACCCATTCCAGAAAGCCTTGTATCTTTTTGCATCAGGGCGTGGCCTGTAGTGTCACCTATGGGTGATGTTGGGCCATTTGAGGTGTGGTAGTTACTCTTAACCTATACTATCAATGTTTCAGGATTTGGAGAACTTTTTACCATTGCATACAAAATCAGAAATGCAATACCATCAAGATCCACAAGGCCTTTGCTAAAGACCAAGGAGTGAGTAGGGGCTTGGTCAGCCCACACTCTCCTGAAATGTTGAGTATGCGTCTTGCCAAGCCTGCGCGTGTGTCAAGGGAAAGGCTGAGTGTGTGTGAGAATGTGGAGCGCACGCGCTGAGGAGCAGAGGGAGACATTACATTGGAAATTTCCTTAGCAATTAGCCAAGCATGCTAGTTTCAAATATTCACAAAAAATCGACTTTTCATCTCACAGTCAACTTTTTGTCAGATTTGTGTACTAAACATTCTCAAGAGTCTTCATATGAATTTGTGATTGCATCAGAGTATCAGTTTTTGACTGGCGGATGTGTAAAGCATTTTTTTAGCATTAGCGATAAATTCGATTTGCTTTATATCAATCATGTTTGGAGATACGAAGTTGCCTTTGCACATGGTAAACATGTTGTAGTGTCTTCCACCGATATACCAAGTTTAGTGTTGATATATTAAAGATTTGCTTAGATTTGACCCAAATTCCTGTTTGGTTGCTTTTTGGCCAATTTTGATTGGCTGTACCAGACAAACGGTTTAGAAAATCAAAACGCCATGAGATAACTTTTGTGAGGCTTGGTCTGAAGATCATCACTGGTCATTTTGAAGAAGATATGACAACAATTGTAGGAGGAGTAGGCTTTCAAAGGTTTTTGATAAAACCGGAAATGGCGGAAAATCTATATAACCGGAAATTGACGTCATAGGGTGCGTTGAACTCGTCTTGATCCAGGGAATCCAATGGTACCTCATTTTTGAAAATCAGTCATACGGTTCAAAAGTTGCGTGTGTAAACACAAGTCCAACTTTGACCCGTTGGTGGCGCTAGAGTGGTCGAATGGGATACATGAAACTTGGTGTAGGTATAGAAGGAACTGTCCTTAATGAGTGTGCCAAATTTCACAAAAAGTTATCCAAGGGATCTAGGGGCTGCCATTGACTCCAATGGAACTAGAATAATAATAATAATAATAATAAAACTAACAATAACAATAGGTTTCCTCCTTACGGAGGAATCCTAATAATAATATATATGTGAGAGAACAAAGGTTGTGCCCTTGCCGAAGGCAAAGCACACCCAATTACCACGCAACAAAACACTACATTCTAAGCAGACACATTAAAAAAACGAAATTCATGAAGTTACATTTGTATTTCGAACAAACGGCAAACTTATCTGCAAATGTTTACATTATTTACCGCCTTGCATCATGGGAATTGACCAGCCAATGAGCCACGCTATCTTCATTTTTTCACGTCCTTATTTCGTTCTTCAGTCAGTTTGACAGTATAACCTTCAAATGCACAGTGCAACCCTTCTGTCTGCTTCTTTCTCAAGTAGCTTTTTCGTTTTTTCCATTAATACTCCAATTGATAATTATTAGTATAAGAGTATCGGACTTCAAAATGTTTTGGCAGTAATTAAGGTTACAGCTTCAGTACGAAAAAAGATTCAATGTACAATGCATACTAGATTTTCCTAGACATGAATAATTAGAATGAGATGGATCTAAAGAATTTAACCTGTAATGTACTTAAACATTTTTTGACTGTTTTTGCTGTATAATAATAGAAAACGTACATCTTACTCCAGAAGAAATGTATAAAATGTTCTGTTTCGAAGCATACTTCTTAAAAGTATATCAAAAGTGAACTATTTTCAAAGCATACTTAAAAGTACATCAAAAGTGAACTATTATCTAAGTATACTTCTTAAAAGTATATCAAAAGTGAACTATTTTCAAAGCATACTCCTTAAAAGTATATCAAAAGTGAACTATTTTCAAAGCATACTTCTTAAAAGTATATCAAAAGTGAACTAAAAGTGTACTATCCATATTTTAGTATACTTATAGTATACTTTATATACTTCTTTTTTGTAAGGGTACAGACCTTGCAGCTAATTTAATGCTCAATACTTGAATGGGGGCTTAGTACTTGAAAGAGGAATTATTTAATGTGTCGTCTCAGTTACACTATCAGGGCTTTGGAAAACGGTGACTTGCTCAAGTAGGCAAATGGCTAACATAACATTTAATAATCATTTCAATAAATCAAGCAGCGCTGCAAGACCCAGTGAAATGTTATACAGCTAGCAAACTAACGTTAGCTAGCATCGCTAACGACATTGGCTAACTGAACTTCGGTAGGCTATCCTCTGTATACTGTATCTATAATGAGATAAATAGCCCCGAGACGAGCTTTCACGGGTGTTCGCGCGTCTATGTTGCTTCACTCCGTGTGCCTGCGCCTCGTCCATTACTGTTTACAAAGTTAGCAGGACTACTTGGTTGGCGTTGCCTTGTCAGCATGAGAAATACAAGGTTTTGCGTGAGAGCGTGTGAACTGGTTGAAATATGTGTAACTCACGGCCAATGCGTGAGAGTTGGCAGCCCTGTTAAATGTGTATAGACCAATTATTTGTTTGTAAACATTCGGGATGCGCGCGCAATGTGGCTGCAGAAAACCGGGAAAGGATAGCCTTTATAATGGCTAGAGAAGTACACGGATTATACAAATAGTTCGATTTAAAAACACCAACAAGGTCGAGGAGGACAGCCTTTAAGAGAAAAACATATGGGAATTCTGCTTTTAGCCAGCTGGTCCCATTATTTTTGTGATTTGTGTAAAACTGGCAATCTGAGTGAGACTGCGTCCCCGTTACACTGTTTTGACGTTGTTAGCCTCAGACTCGGGTCGCTCACTGGCAGTGTGCACAATGTTGTATTTCACTCCATTCTACACTATAAACGTCAGGGAGGACTGCCTATAGTAGATACAAGCCTGCTGAAGATAGCCAGCATCTCGGATTTCTTTAACCAAGCCTGTTTTATTCATTTGCCTGAGAAAGCGACCTCCGTTAACCAGGCTAGTTTTGCCCTATCACTTGGTAAGGCTATTTAAAGGTATCGGGGGTCAAGTGACTTTTGTGCATGGACAAATGAAACGTAAATGTACTTGTCCAAAGGACAAGTGCCTCAAAAAGTTAATGTCGAGCCCTGTACTCTCAGAACTCTACACACAAATCAAAAAACACACACACAATGAGCAAAACCCCTCACTTCTCCTGCAAAATTAAACTTTACATTCAAAACAATGTTATTTAATCTCAAAATTGTATTTTGTTTTCAAATGACACACACAAACCATCATATGAATAGACATTTATAAGAACCATTTGAACACTGATGTGCTCAATGTAAAACACTATGATGAATGGAAAACACTTCTTCTTCATTCATCATAGTGATTTAGGCCTTTTTTTGTTCAGTGTTACACTTACTACAGACAGTACATGTATAAGTGTGTTGTAAAATATTTAGGAATATTGTTTTTATACTCAGAACACACATATATTTGATTTTTCCCACAAAAACAATGTACACGGTGTACATCCCAACCAACACAAAGTTGCACATACAGTGGTCTACATACAAAACAACAGAAGAATTTACTGTATACAGTTACATTATTATAAATTTTCTTTGTATTTGCCGTAATGTTATGGCGTTATTTTCTAGGACCATTTTCATGATTTCAGTTTCCTGTTCAGGAGACAGAAGACGTCCCCGACCACCTGTCACAGATCGCACGGCGACGGTGCGCCGATCTGCGTCAACGGAATACTAAGACGCACCTGTTTTGTGTTGGGACTGATTAGGATGGCTATATAAGCTGAGCTGTCTCTGACTTCATTGTGGAGTCTTATTCTTTGTTTAATATTTGATGACCGTGTGGCGTCTGACCTGTGTTTTGTAAATCTTGTTTATGTCCAAGGAAAGAACTTGTGCGCTTTCATCCTAAAGACGCTGACTCCTTGCCTGCTTTATCACACCACCTTGTGTTGGTAATCTTTTAGTTCTGCCAAACAAATAGTAAAATACTGTAAATACTGTGTAGGAATACAAAGTAGGAATACATTTCCCAAATACTTGAAACATACTTTATTTTTACAGTCCTACAGAACAGTCCACATGCAATACTGTACTCATTGAGTACTGTATTGATATGCAGTAGGCCTACTGCAATTTTGTAGTGAGAGTAGATTTCTTACCTATTTTCATTTTGGAAAGTCCGGATGATGGATGCTACAGTGTACCTGCTCAAAGTTGGCTGTACTCTTTGCCCAGCCTCCCTCATTGTTAGACCATGGTTGACCTCATGGTCAACCAAAGCGGCTCGGATCTCATCAGAGATTACGGTCCTTGGCCGTCCTTGTCCTCCCCGTCCTCCTCCTCTTACTCTCACTCTCTGCCTCTGTTTCCAATGTTGGCATCCATTGCTCCAAAACAGAAGAGGTCACCTGTTGTTGCCCTTTTATGCTAAAGATAATTGTAAAACTGTGTGACAGGTGTTTGCCCATGTGATGAGTCAGTGTGCATATTTAAATGGCAGTGTGTTCCTTGTGAAAACAAAAGATTTTCTTCATGAAAATTGTGCCAAATGCAGAGAATTGTATGTAGTGTTTTGAAAAAAGTGTGTTTTAGAACTGCAATTTGAGTGTAAAGCAGGAATTGTGCTTGTAGTTTAGCAGAATTGGTTCAGGGGGTTGGTGCATGAGTTACATGTTGTGGTCATTGTGTCTCAAGTACCAGTATGTGTGTGTAAACAATTGAGAAAAACTGTAATATGAGCAAAAAAACACACACCTGTTGTAGTTGGAGACCTATTAAATTTGTATTAAAATCCTGTTTAAAAAATGTCAATGGCAATTGGGATAAAAGTCTTCTTCCATTGTAACATAGGAAGGAAGGAAATTATTGGTTTTCTCTTACCTCCCTCTCTGTCTTTCAGTGTCTCTCTCTCACTACCTCGCTGTGTCCCAAGGCTGACCGAAAAGCTGAAGGGTATTTTTAGCCCTTGCAGTGCAAACAAGGAGAAGACGCTGCTCTACAGTTTTGCCCTCACATGTCCATTGCTTTAAGTCCCTTTTTTTGTATTTGAGAATCTCTCTCTCCATTTTATCCACACGTTTACCACTCACCTAGCATCTTCCCCTTCCATCACACACAGATTCTTTGGAAACACGTACAACAGCTTGGCTGTCAGCTATTAACACTTTGCTAGGCTAGGCTCAGCTCATGCCCCCCCTGGCTAAGGAAAACAGCATAGAACCACAAACACTCAGGGCCTCATGTACGTACATTTGCAAACGTAGCGTTATTAGCGCCATGGCCAACCCGCAGATTGCGCACGCTGTGATACTTCAGTTTATGTCGTGTTTATGAAACCTGCAGTTTCGTAAAAAAAGAAACGCCCACTATACCGTAAATTGCGTGAATTTAAACGCGCAATTGAATGGGCCTCTTTCTATCATGGATCAGCCACCAAAGTCAAAACAGCGAAAACAAAGATTTAGTGATAACGAAATTGATGTGCTTGTTCATGAGGTAACAGTCAATTTAAATATTATACAAGGACGTAATTCCACACCGACACAAAAAAATGCAATCTGGACCGAAATTCCAAATTCCAGTAACTGTAATATTGCATGGCTGCTTAATCTGTAACGCGTAATGATTTTTTACTGTTCACTCAACAAAAAAAAGTGTGATCCTTGTGGCAAAAATCCTTTCAGATCGTCTCCTCGGCCTGTCTTCGTCTTGCTCGGATTACTGCTGTCATTTCACCAGGAGGCATATGCGAGGGTGTGTATCCAGGTTTACACCTGCTTTTAAGAGGCGCATAATTTTCACCGCAAAATATAGGCGCACTTTCACAGGCGTTTTTTATACATACCGCGGAATACATAATTAGGGCACTTTACGCATCCCCTCCCATCTTTTTATGGGAAACTCCCACTTTCCCCTTGACCCTCCCGTGAATGCATATGCATGACACGGAAAAGCGCAATTTGCCATTTTCAGTTCCCGCGACAGGCAGTCTGCGCTTTTACCTCAGTGCGGCATGTTTGTACATACCTCGCCATGCTTTTATGCGCACGTTGCGAAACAAATACGCCTGAAGTGGGCGCAAAAGCGTTAGTACATGAGGCCCTGAATCTCTACCTCCAACACCTCCTGATTCTCTTACATGGCCTCCCCTTCCTTCTCTCCTGAGGCCTACTCCTGAGCCCTCGTCCCACCCCTCCACAATGCCCTTGTACCCCTGCTCACCATCTCCAGTCAGCCTCTGGAAACTGTGAATTTTCTGCTTGGCTCTGGTCAGCTGTTCCTCCAGGGAGCGTAGTCTTCCCACAGCCATGGGGCCCACGTCCACCTGGCCCTCAGGTATCCTGGGCACAAGAGGGGGGGATGAAGTGAGCATGGGACACGAACACAGATGTAGTCTGTTTGGTTTTGCTCATTGGAAGCAGGATGAGTATGCGTATGGGAGAATAATGAATGTGATGAATGTGCACTGAAGTGTATATGACAAAAAGAGTACCTTTGTGTACATATGTGTGCACATGCATTTGCCCCACGTTGTGTGAATGTGAGTCAGAGCTCTCCTACAGTTAATATGTGCAGCTTTGTGTCTTCCTTGATTAAATATTAGCATGCATCAAAGCATTCTGTGCTCAATAGCACAGTACTCTGTGAGCTTAACACATTTTGCTGCTAAAAGTCTTGCAACGCCTAATTGCTCATTACAGTTAAAATTATGTTTGGGCCTGCTTTTAGGCAGTCCTTATAAATGCAATTCATTGAGAGTTATTCACTAATGATTAATTGCATGGTACAATGCTGTATTTGTCCAGTGTTTAGTTATTTAGTACTACACACACTACAGTGCTGTAATGAATAGAGACATTTCAACCAGGGTATGCATTTGATTTTGCCTCAACATCTCAATTAAGTGTAAATACAACTGCTGAACTCATCAATACAAATTCACAAGCATTAACTGATCACATGGCCTCAACCAAGGGCAACTCAAAATGCCTTTAACTGCATATTAATACACAGGGGTGTACATGAAAGTATTAATATGGCTTACATGTACTGGAATAACAGCATTTACGGATCGAGACAAAAGGCCACGCTAATGAGTTATCAAGGCATGCAAACTAAATTTGCTCCCTGAGAGGGGAACATCAGGCCCAGTCAGGCATAGAGATGAAGGTTTTAAAGATTTCACTCAGCCTACTATCACCTTACGACCCCACCCCCCACCCGTTTCCCCTCCTAAGACACACAAAGCAACATGTGAGAATAAATGTAGGTAAGAACAGCTTGAGCACTGCATTAGGGACATGACTGTAATAGTTCAATAGCCTATAGCAGATATATAAATATCATATTCCACCCTTTCTAAAGAAGCCGTAACTTATGGAGTGCCTTTTTTTATTATTGTCTGACACAAATTTTACATAGAGGAAAACCCAGTTGTAGTTCCCTTCCCAGTATCTGTTCTGACAGCTGGGCTATAAAAAATTTGACAATGTCAGGAAACTCCCACCGACAATAATTCTCCCACCGGAAGAGGGGTGTTTACTGTGATATGATATCCCACAGGGGAACTGTCTGACCTTTGCAGAATTATCATAAGTGAGATCTCCCTAAAAAGGTTATAAAAGCGTAATAGTATACCGCTACAGAAAGCAAACAATCTGCTAAGGCGGTCACAAATATACATGTACATGCCCCTGCGGGCACTGAAGTCTGACAAAGACACAACTTGAAACACACCACTGACTGTGACACAGGTGCAGCTACAGCCACTTAGGCCAGTGTGAGCCAGCTAGGGCATCCGTCGCTACAGCACACAAATGATCCCTGGCATAAACACAGCACATTGTTTTCTCTGAGGACTACAACGAGAGGAAAGTAGGCAGGGAAAGTGGGTACTCTTGGGGGGGTAAAGCAGCCTCTTAGATTAATGAAATGGGAAGGGTGACAGTGTTGGATTCAGAGGGGGTTGAGGGGAGGGGGTGTCATCCTGGGAATCAAGAAGTGCTGCGCCCTGCAGCAAACGGTGCTGAAGCAGAAAACAGGTGAGACCCTGCACGCACGTCTGTTCCCTCGGAAACGCTGCTTCGCTGCCTCCCCTTGGCTCCCCTGTGCATGGCAACCAGTTCACATTGGATCAGAGCTGGATACATCCGTTTAAACAGGGGGCCAAGATGGCACTGCATACATATTCCTTTGTGAGATATTCAGTGCATACTTTGACTGTCAGACTTCAAAGAGGACCCCAGAGCTGACCTGGGAAGACATACATATGGATGGGAATGTAAAGGTCTCAGGGATTCTTGTATGAAAGTGGTCTACATAAATGCAATTTACCTTCATTGTACATCAAGGAGGAACATTTATTGGACAGTGCTTGATGTGTGGGTGTGTATGTGTGTGTAAGTGTGTGTGATAGTGTATGTAGAGGATGAACGAGAGAGAGAAAAAAGACAGAGAGAGAGAGAGAAGGTAGAGAAAGAGATAGGGGGAAGAGAGGGGGGAGGGGTAGAGAAAGAGAGAGAGGGGAGAGAGAGAGGAGAGAGAAAGGGGGGTATAGAGGGGACAGAGAGAGGAAGGGAAAGAGAGGGGGAGAGAGAAAGAGACAGACACACAGATCAGATGAGATGGTGACTGAGTGTTACTGAACTCATGCATGGCCAGCTCTCCAGTCCAGGCCACCCCGGCAGACAGAGCCATCCTACCGACAGACAGCTCCCACAATGGGGCCACTGTTGGTGTCAGTACCCCTGCCTTCCCTGGGTCTGAGAGAAGGCCAGGTCGATGGGAGTTCAGACCGGAGGCGGCAGCAACATCTGCTCAGCGGAGCCCCACTGAGCTAATAACATTACCCAGTAAAAGAGTCTTCTCAGCCTCACCTCACACAGAGAGAGGGAGGACCAGGAGCACTCCAGTCACAAGATACAATCTCATACCAAGACATTCCTAAGGTAGGCACACACTCATATGTAATGAAATGACATTTGACAATGATCTCTACGTTATACCTCCGTACACATTATACCTCCGTACACAATAATGGTTGAGTTGCACATAGTGATACATCTGCCTCCTTACTTAGACTTTCACACAATTACGCCCACTACTCCATGAAAGCAGTCAGATTCCATTCGAGCACTTGAAGGAGAAGACCGTGTAATGGAGGTCAATGTTCTAATGAGAAGTAAAATATATTTTTTAATCCTTTCTTTTAAAGCCTGCTATCTTGCACGTAATATTCTCTTTGTGTGAAATTCCTTGTTCTCTCATTTACATTAAAACATTTTATTCTGGTTGCAGACGCTTTGATTCAAAGCGACATAAAAATTGTGCACGTACTGCAATATGTACAGCAGATAATCAAGGAACAGAAGTCTGCACCCCCAAAACTCACTGCATGGTCCATCGTCTTTCCCATTCTTCTCTTCTTCTCCTCTAACCCATCCCTTCATCCCTCCTCTAGGAGCCTGGGGATCCATCAACCCAGCTGCCACTCTCACCCTTCACTGGCTTCTCTGTCACGCAGTCTCGCCTGTGCAAGTCATCAGCACTACCAGCCACAGCTTCCTGCCGGAGGTGACTGACAGCAGTGGAGAGGGTGAGGCCTCAGACAGCTCGCTATGATGACCCTGAGTTCACCTCTAATAATTAGGGATGCACCGATTCCAGGATTCGGTTTCGGCCGAATATTGGGCTTTTTGACTGGGTTCGGTTTCGGCCGAACCTTAGAATTTTTTTTCACCGAATCCGAACCCTACGCTTGCACTCCGCGCGCTACCCTGGTCGACATAATGACGCCCCCGTTGATTACGGGAAGGTGTTTACGTCCCTTACGAAAAAGAAGTATACTTCAAGTTAAATTTGTTAGTATACTTAAGTATAAAAGTATACTATTATCATAGTACTTAAAGTATACTAGCAGTGTACTTATTGGTGGCCAAGTGGCCAAGCCGCCAAGTGGCGAAGCCACCTTAAGTGTTTCTACCTATTCTTATTATTGGGTGTGCTTTGCCTTCGGCAAGGGCACAACCTTTGTTCTCTCACATATATATTCTTATTCTTTCTTTTCCCACCCCTAAGCCTCAGTCAATATTTGGACTACATAGACAGCGTAGGTGTCAAAAGTTTAGTCTTGGTAGCGATTGAGTTGCTTGTATTTTTATTTACGTTCCGTTGCATGGTTTAAGTTTAAATTAAGTTTTTGTGGCAAAAAAGTGCCTTATGTCAACGAAGGGTACTCAGTGCTAGCCTACGTCACAACGTCGGCACACGTTAGCAACGACGCATTAGATACCACGTGCATAGAAACTGTTGCACAGCAATTATCGTATTGTGATCGTATCGTGCGGTGGTGTACTAGCAGCATTATACATTTAAGCAATTCAAGACTTGCATGTACAGTAAGTAATGTCACATTAAAGAATGTATTTAAACTCAAGCTTGTGTGGTGCGTCAAAAGAAAGTTTTTAATTTCCGTTGCATTCAAACAATCCCCTCAGTGTAGTTTGGCTAGCAACAGCAGCTAGCACTAGGCTACAGTAGCTTGCTCGTAGGACAATTCAGCTTCTCCAGGCAGGGCTCTAGACTGAGACCAAAAAGTCGCTTTTGGCTTTGTTACTGACAATGATCGCTTCCAGCAAACTTTTTTTGAATTAGCCATTCCCCCTAAATAAATATAAAAAAATATAAAAGCTTATTTACGTGTTTGGGGGCATATTTTCAGTCAGCAGATGGTACTAGTACTGTTTGAATCGCGATTCCATCTGAAAAATACTGCCGGTGACAACGTGGTTAGAATAGCTTGTTTCAAAGGGGGTTCAGCTTGTTTATTAAATGGACCCATCTGCAACCAACGCAAGCAAGCACACCCTACAATTTCCCCAGAAATGGTATCCTCTCTAGTTGGGTGTGCTTTGCCTTCGGCAAGGGCACAACCTTTGTTCTCTATCAAATATATTAATTGTTGGAATGCTGCTTCAGCATTCCAAGTATTGTTCTTTGAATCTTTATTGTTGGAATGCTGCTTCAGCATTCCAAGTATTGTTCTTTGAATCTTTATTCAACTTATTATTATTCTATTTCTTCCGTGGCACCTTTCAGCGCCTTCAAATCTTCAGCTATTAAAACCGTTCAGCTATCACAAAATTCAGCAGTTTCAGGCCATGGGTGCTATGACCTTTCAGCTTTGTACCTCTTATGCTTGAATTAATATAAATCAATATTCATCATATTTTTAACATGGGTTTCCAATGGAGTTTTCTTTCAAATCCTCTCAAACTTCTTTAAACTTCTTCAACTTCCAAATCCTTCTTCTTCCTCAATCTTTCAGCTAGAGCCACCATTTAAACTTTAAAATGTTGACAAAACCCTAAACTATTTTTGAATAATTCAGCTTTTTGATATCTATTCAACTTTTTTCAATATCACTGATTATGTTTCATGACTTTTTCAAGCCGTTTCTGAGATTTACATGGGTGTGTACGTGAAAGCCTAGAGTGCAGACTGAAACGCTTAGAGTGGAGGGGAGCTTCGGATGTCGTTGAAAAAATATTTCTAGTTTGCCAGCATTGCCACAATTTTCGCTCTTCATGCTTCGTTTTTGGATCAATAGATAGCTAATTTTGTGCTGGTCGTAAACAGTTGTCTGTTGAATCCAACAGACGTACACATTTGTTCAGAGCCCCACGAAAGCGAGACAAAGTCCAACTCTCGCCCCATAGAGACCAATGCAAATCTGGTGACAAAATCGTCAGAGAAAGCAAAAAGAACAATATTTTGAAACTGCCGGTAGAGTCGTATTTCTGACCGCACAGAAATATAAAAGACATCTCTGGTTTCGGCAGAGTCTTGGGTCTCTGAAAATATCCTTATTTTTGGGATTGGAAGTATAGTTTTGCGTCTAGGTTAACTTGTTTGAGGTGTGGATTCTAGCTAAATTTCTGTTATTCTCTGCCCTCAGCGCGTTAGCATTCATAGCTGCACCATCACCGTGGCAACCACACAAACAAGCGCCACTCAGTCTCTTACACAGGTGATTGTTATTAGCTGATTAGTGGAGACACAAGACAAGCTATTCAGTCAACTCGTCTCATTAAAAGACTAAGAGCACCACAACACAACTACTACCACTACTGATACTGCTATATTTTATGCCACTACTACAACTACTAATTCTGCAGATGCTGCTAATATCTCTTTTACTAACTACTTCGCTAATGGAACTGTTTTGTTCTACTACGCCACTGAGTGCGTTCACTTGACCATGAGAAACACGATTACTAGCAATTGTCGATTTATGCCAATAATACGATTACTCCGTTTACATGTGTAATTAGTTATGCGATTACTCAATAAGCGCGTCTACATGATTCTTTTTATTAATCGTTGTATGCTCCACGGACAAAACTTGCACCATCATCCTTCTGCAACAACGTGTCGCCGTGTCTTCCTGTATCGGCCCTACTGCTGTATGTTTCATTCAATCAACACATTGAATCCTTCTAAGAAAGCCGAGTAAACGCACTCAATGCACACATCTGCTACTACTATTACTATCCCAACTATAATTTCAGCTGTTAAGACTATAATATTTGTTTTTATGACTAGCTAGCCTAGGCCTACTTCTTCTTCTGTTTAACAGTTCAGCTTTCAGCTTCTCCCGCATTGTATTTCAGCTCTTAGCGTTGTTAGATGATGCAGTTCAGTTTCAGCACTGCCTCTTTTGTGTGACTCACACATTTTTGAAATTAATTTCAGCTTGCGGGTATTTTCTCATTTCTGTATTTTCTGCAATTTAAGAAAAATAATTTCATCTTTCAGCATTCCAACGCATTTTCAGCAGGAAATGCCTTTCTAGTTCAACTTATTATTATTCTATTTCTTCCGTGGCACCTTTCAGCGCCTTCAAATCTTCAGCTATTAAAACCGTTCAGCTATCAAAGAATTCAGCAGTTTCAGGCCATGGGTGCTATGACTTTTCAGCTTTGTACCTCTTATGCTTGAATTAATATAAATCAATATTCATCATATTTTTAACATGGGTTTCCAATGGAGTTTTCTTTCAAATCCTCTCAAACTTCTTTAAACTTCTTCAACTTCCAAATCCTTCTTCTTCCTCAATCTTTCAGCTAGAGCCACCATTTAAACTTTAAAATGTTGACAAAACCCTAAACTATTTTTGAATAATTCAGCTTTTTGATATCTATTCAACTTTTTTCAATATCACTGATTATGTTTCATGACTTTTTCAAGCCGTTTCTGAGATTTACATGGGTGTGTACGTGAAAGCCTAGAGTGCAGACTGAAACGCTTAGAGTGGAGGGGAACTTCGGATGTTGTTGAAAAAATATTTCTAGTTTGCCAGCATTGCCACAATTTTCGCTCTTCATGCTTCGTTTTTGGATCAATAGATAGCTAATTTTGTGCTGGTCGTAAACAGTTGTCTGTTGAATCCAACAGACGTACACATTTGTTCAGAGCCCCACGAAAGCGAGACAAAGTCCAACTCTCGCCCCATAGAGACCAATGCAAATCTGGTGACAAAATCGTCAGAGAAAGCAAAAAGAACAAGATATTGAAACTGCCGGTAGAGTCGTATTTCTGACCGCACAGAAATATAAAATACATCTCTGGTTTCGGCAGAGTCTTGGGTCTCTGAAAATATCCTTTTTTTTTTGGATTGGAAGTATAGTTTTGCGTCTAGGTTAACTTGTTTGAGGTGTGGATTCTAGCTAAATTTCTGTTATTCTCTGCCCTCAGCGCGTTAGCATTCATAGCTGCACCATCACCGTGGCAACCACACAAACAAGCGCCACTCAGTCTCTTACACAGGTGATTGTTATTAGCTGATTAGTGGAGACACAAGACAAGCTATTCAGTCAACTCGTCTCATTAAAAGACTAAGAGCACCACAACACAACTACTACCACTACTGATACTGCTATATTTTATGCCACTACTACAACTACTAATTCTGCAGATGCTGCTAATATCTCTTTTACTAACTACTTCGCTAATGGAACTGTTTTGTTCTACTACGCCACTGAGTGCGTTCACTTGACCATGAGAAACACGATTACTAGCAATTGTCGATTTATGCCAATAATACGATTACTCCGTTTACATGTGTAATTAGTTATGCGATTACTCAATAAGCGCGTCTACATGATTCTTTTTATTAATCGTTGTATGCTCCACGGACAAAACTTGCACCATCATCCTTCTGCAACAACGTGTCGCCGTGTCTTCCTGTATCGGCCCTACTGCTGTATGTTTCATTCAATCAACACATTGAATCCTTCTAAGAAAGCCGAGTAAACGCACTCAATGCACACATCTGCTACTACTATTACTATCCCAACTATAATTTCAGCTGTTAAGACTATAATATTTGTTTTTATGACTAGCTAGCCTAGGCCTACTTCTTCTTCTGTTTAACAGTTCAGCTTTCAGCTTCTCCCGCATTGTATTTCAGCTCTTAGCGTTGTTAGATGATGCAGTTCAGTTTCAGCACTGCCTCTTTTGTGTGACTCACACATTTTTGAAATTAATTTCAGCTTGCGGGTATTTTCTCATTTCTGTATTTTCTGCAATTTAAGAAAAATAATTTCATCTTTCAGCATTCCAACGCATTTTCAGCAGGAAATGCCTTTCTAGTTCAACTTATTATTATTCTATTTCTTCCGTGGCACCTTTCAGCGCCTTCAAATCTTCAGCTATTAAAACCGTTCAGCTATCAAAGAATTCAGCAGTTTCAGGCCATGGGTGCTATGACTTTTCAGCTTTGTACCTCTTATGCTTGAATTAATATAAATCAATATTCATCATATTTTTAACATGGGTTTCCAATGGAGTTTTCTTTCAAATCCTCTCAAACTTCTTTAAACTTCTTCAACTTCCAAATCCTTCTTCTTCCTCAATCTTTCAGCTAGAGCCACCATTTAAACTTTAAAATGTTGACAAAACCCTAAACTATTTTTGAATAATTCAGCTTTTTGATATCTATTCAACTTTTTTCAATATCACTGATTATGTTTCATGACTTTTTCAAGCCGTTTCTGAGATTTACATGGGTGTGTACGTGAAAGCCTAGAGTGCAGACTGAAACGCTTAGAGTGGAGGGGAACTTCGGATGTTGTTGAAAAAATATTTCTAGTTTGCCAGCATTGCCACAATTTTCGCTCTTCATGCTTCGTTTTTGGATCAATAGATAGCTAATTTTGTGCTGGTCGTAAACAGTTGTCTGTTGAATCCAACAGACGTACACATTTGTTCAGAGCCCCACGAAAGCGAGACAAAGTCCAACTCTCGCCCCATAGAGACCAATGCAAATCTGGTGACAAAATCGTCAGAGAAAGCAAAAAGAACAAGATATTGAAACTGCCGGTAGAGTCGTATTTCTGACCGCACAGAAATATAAAATACATCTCTGGTTTCGGCAGACTCTTGGGTCTCTGAAAATATCCTTATTTTTTGGATTGGAAGTATAGTTTTGCGTCTAGGTTAACTTGTTTGAGGTGTGGATTCTAGCTAAATTTCTGTTATTCTCTGCCCTCAGCGCGTTAGCATTCATAGCTGCACCATCACCGTGGCAACCACACAAACAAGCGCCACTCAGTCTCTTACACAGGTGATTGTTATTAGCTGATTGGTGGAGACACAAGACAAGCTATTCAGTCAACTCGTCTCATTAAAAGACTAAGAGCACCACAACACAACTACTACCACTACTGATACTGCTATATTTTATGCCACTACTACAACTACTAATTCTGCAGATGCTGCTAATATCTCTTTTACTAACTACTTCGCTAATGGAACTGTTTTGTTCTACTACGCCACTGAGTGCGTTCACTTGACCATGAGAAACACGATTACTAGCAATTGTCGATTTATGCCAATAATACGATTACTCCGTTTACATGTGTAATTAGTTATGCGATTACTCAATAAGCGCGTCTACATGATTCTTTTTATTAATCGTTGTATGCTCCACGGACAAAACTTGCACCATCATCCTTCTGCAACAAAGTGTCGCCGTGTCTTCCTGTATCGGCCCTACTGCTGTATGTTTCATTCAATCAACACATTGAATCCTTCTAAGAAAGCCGAGTAAACGCACTCAATGCACACATCTGCTACTACTATTACTATCCCAACTATAATTTCAGCTGTTAAGACTATAATATTCTTTTTATGACTAGCTAGCCTAGGCCTACTTCTTCTTCTGTTTAACAGTTCAGCTTTCAGCTTCTCCCGCATTGTATTTCAGCTCTTAGCGTTGTTAGATGATGCAGTTCAGTTTCAGCACTGCCTCTTTTGTGTGACTCACACATTTTTGAAATTAATTTCAGCTTGCGGGTATTTTCTCATTTCTGTATTTTCTGCAATTTAAGAAAAATAATGTCATCTTTCAGCATTCCAACGCATTTTCAGCAGGAAATGCCTTTCTAGTTCAACTTATTATTATTCTATTTCTTCCGTGGCACCTTTCAGCGCCTTCAAATCTTCAGCTATTAAAACCGTTCAGCTATCAAAGAATTCAGCAGTTTCAGGCCATGGGTGCTATGACTTTTCAGCTTTGTACCTCTTATGCTTGAATTAATATAAATCAATATTCATCATATTTTTAACATGGGTTTCCAATGGAGTTTTCTTTCAAATCCTCTCAAACTTCTTTAAACTTCTTCAACTTCCAAATCCTTCTTCTTCCTCAATCTTTCAGCTAGAGCCACCATTTAAACTTTAAAATGTTGACAAAACCCTAAACTATTTTTGAATAATTCAGCTTTTTGATATCTATTCAACTTTTTTCAATATCACTGATTATGTTTCATGACTTTTTCAAGCCGTTTCTGAGATTTACATGGGTGTGTACGTGAAAGCCTAGAGTGCAGACTGAAACGCTTAGAGTGGAGGGGAGCTTCGGATGTCGTTGAAAAAATATTTCTAGTTTGCCAGCATTGCCACAATTTTCGCTCTTCATGCTTCGTTTTTGGATCAATAGATAGCTAATTTTGTGCTGGTCGTAAACAGTTGTCTGTTGAATCCAACAGACGTACACATTTGTTCAGAGCCCCACGAAAGCGAGACAAAGTCCAACTCTCGCCCCATAGAGACCAATGCAAATCTGGTGACAAAATCGTCAGAGAAAGCAAAAAGAACAATATTTTGAAACTGCCGGTAGAGTCGTATTTCTGACCGCACAGAAATATAAAAGACATCTCTGGTTTCGGCAGAGTCTTGGGTCTCTGAAAATATCCTTATTTTTGGGATTGGAAGTATAGTTTTGCGTCTAGGTTAACTTGTTTGAGGTGTGGATTCTAGCTAAATTTCTGTTATTCTCTGCCCTCAGCGCGTTAGCATTCATAGCTGCACCATCACCGTGGCAACCACACAAACAAGCGCCACTCAGTCTCTTACACAGGTGATTGTTATTAGCTGATTAGTGGAGACACAAGACAAGCTATTCAGTCAACTCGTCTCATTAAAAGACTAAGAGCACCACAACACAACTACTACCACTACTGATACTGCTATATTTTATGCCACTACTACAACTACTAATTCTGCAGATGCTGCTAATATCTCTTTTACTAACTACTTCGCTAATGGAACTGTTTTGTTCTACTACGCCACTGAGTGCGTTCACTTGACCATGAGAAACACGATTACTAGCAATTGTCGATTTATGCCAATAATACGATTACTCCGTTTACATGTGTAATTAGTTATGCGATTACTCAATAAGCGCGTCTACATGATTCTTTTTATTAATCGTTGTATGCTCCACGGACAAAACTTGCACCATCATCCTTCTGCAACAACGTGTCGCCGTGTCTTCCTGTATCGGCCCTACTGCTGTATGTTTCATTCAATCAACACATTGAATCCTTCTAAGAAAGCCGAGTAAACGCACTCAATGCACACATCTGCTACTACTATTACTATCCCAACTATAATTTCAGCTGTTAAGACTATAATATTCTTTTTATGACTAGCTAGCCTAGGCCTACTTCTTCTTCTGTTTAACAGTTCAGCTTTCAGCTTCTCCCGCATTGTATTTCAGCTCTTAGCGTTGTTAGATGATGCAGTTCAGTTTCAGCACTGCCTCTTTTGTGTGACTCACACATTTTTGAAATTAATTTCAGCTTGCGGGTATTTTCTCATTTCTGTATTTTCTGCAATTTAAGAAAAATAATTTCATCTTTCAGCATTCCAACGCATTTTCAGCAGGAAATGCCTTTCTAGTTTATTATTGTGAGAATGCTGTTAAGCATTCTCACTATTGTTTTCCTGTTTCTCTTCATTATTGTGAGAATGCTGTTAAGCATTCTCACTATTGTTTTCCTGTTTCTCTTTATTGTGAGAATGCTGTTAAGCATTCTCACTATTGTTTTCCTGTTTCTCTTTATTATTATTATTATTATTATTATATCAACTTCTTAGTTCTTCCGCCGTTTTTTGGCCTTTAACTCGTCCTGCATACTTTCACCGATTCCTACAATTTTTGTATCAAAACATTCAGCTCCTTCAGGAGATGATGGGTATGACTTTTGGTATTTCTCACTTTTATACTTTTTAAGACATTAAGGTTTTTGTGCAAATTATTCTCCCATTAAAAGTAATGGTAAATCCTTTCAAATCATTAAAAAGCTTCCTCCTCTTTCAAACGTAACTACTTCAGCATACTTTCAGCTAGAGACACCATTCAACCTTTAAAATGTTCACAAGACATTCAGCTATTCCCAAATGATTCAGCTTTCTCAAATATTCAGCCAATTTTGAATTATGACAGTTTGAAATACATTAAAATGTTTGCTCCTTCTTGATTTTTTGAATGAGCAGCAAGCAGAGTGGCACACTCTGCTGCCTGCTCTTTTTCTGATATTCAACTAAATCGTCAAACAAATTCCTCTAACGTTCATATAGTTTAACTTACAGAAACAAGTTATACCTTAAAATGTAGGAAAAATTGTCCTCTTTCAGCCAATGTAACTACTAAAGAGCTCACATTTACAGATTTTCAGCTATGAGCCTTGAAGCGAGAGCAGCCTTTCAAATTATCTCACTAACTTCAATGGAGAGGTGGGTAAAATCCGTCAGAGAAAGCAAGTAGGAAGACGATTTCGAAACTGCCGGTAGAGACATATTTCTGACCGCACAGACATATAAATGACATATCTAGTTTCGGCAGAGTCTTGGGTCTCGGAAAATATCCTTATTTTTTGGATTGGACGTATAGTTTTGCGTCTAGGTTAACTTGTTTGAGGTGTGGATTCTAGCTGTCTGTTATTCTCTCCTATAGTCGAGCTAGCGCGATGGCTCTCCATAACTAAAAACGGTTCGACTTCTTTTCCACAATCGACCAAATTGGCCAAAGAAGGTATGTACATTGATCTTAAAGTGTACATAATCTAGCCAGATCGTTTTTATTTTAGCAAGTTTCAAGTGTTTGCTGCAGCTGGCGTTAATCCTACGAACAAACGCTTCATAACTGGAAAGTTTTACTTTTAATTGACGATATTGAACACATGTTAAGTAACTTGTCGTTACTCAAATATCTTCACCGTTTTCAGTATCTAGCTTACTGTAGGAAATCTCCCAATGCATCCTCTCTAGCTTCGCTTAGGCTAAAGTCAGATGGATGACGATGCATGCATTGTTCACGCCTACGGTGTTAATACAGTCTGTACAAATACCACTTTGACACTTGCAAGAAATGATCCGCTGGTTAGATGTAGCATGATCTTATTTAATACCCACAATACTGTAGTTCATCTGTTTTTGCAGCAGCATTTTAATCTGAGTTCAAGTATAGCTTTTGCAGTTGCACAACCAACAAAGTCAAGTAATGTGACGTGATTGAATTTAAAAGTTTTTATTTTTATGTCATTTTTGAATTCAGTGTCTGAACAGGACTGGGTGTAGCCTGGTCCTAACCAGACTCTCGTACATTGCATTTGTACATAGAGTCTGGCCTCGCTCCATTGACAAGCGTTGACTTCCTTGTAGGCGGGTACTATGTTACATTTACATTTACATTTAGTCATTTAGCAGACGCTCTTATCCAGAGCGACTTACAGTAAGTACAGGGACATTCTCCCCGAGGCAAGTAGGGTGAAGTGCCTTGCCCAAGGACACAACGTCATCGTTCTCAGCCACTCCCTCTGTTCGCTTATTGGACAGGTAGAAAATCAACCTGCAGAATCTGACTTACGGACCTCATGGCCAGACCTATGTACAGAAGCAAATACATTTGAGCGGAAGTACATAGGACGGCAGAGCCAGGCTAGACTGGGTGTGCAGGCACACATGATTAGTTTCTCCTCCACCTTGAACCTGAAACCTAGATTCTAAGTTAGAAATGTTGCCAGTCTGTTGCCAATGACCAACAGTTGCTACGTTTTTCCAGCAAGTTCAAGTCATTCCAGTGTTGTCCTTTTACCTTCAAATTCGTTCAACCCAGACTTCAGCAACTGTTTTCTGCTAAATTTTCACATTTTCCCGCAGCTCATCTTTCTGAATTTTTGCCCTTATTGTTTTGCATTTTTCTTCTTCTCTTTTCTGTACTATTCTGCCTTCATCTTGCTGCAGGTCCTTTCTAACATACATTTCAGGCCTTTTGAAACTCCAGCAAATAATTGTCTGCTAAATTTTCGAATTATTTCTCTTTTTGCATTTTTCTTCTCTTTTCTGTAGTTTTATACCTTCGTCCAGCTCCAGCCCCTTTCAAAAATACCTTTCAGGCGCTTCAGCTTATTACTTTCTACTACATTTTCACTATTTTCCGCTTTTTTAGCATGGTCAGCTATCCCCATTCAGGTTTTCAGCATTCTCACTGCTGTTTCGCAGGAACAGCCGTTTCTAGTTATTGTTTATTTTCCCACCCCTAAGGATGCCTCAATATTTGGACTACATAGACAACGTCGATGTCAAAAGGTTCGTCTTGGTAGCGATTGAATTGCTTGTATTTTTATTTACGTTCCGATGCATGGTTTAAGTTGAAATTACGTTTTTGTGTCAAAAAGTTAAGCTAACGGTGGCTAACTTGCTAGCCAGTCACTGACGTGACGTTATATGTCACGAAAACACGTGTGACTACCTCTGACAGAACATTAGTTTAGCAGCTCGTTAACTTCTGGAAGATAGCTAGGCTAACTATAGCTTTACTGCAAGGCAGCTGCAGAAACGCCACAAGCAAAGAGGCCAGGGTGACAACTATTTACTAATTTTACTTAGTGATATGACACACAATTGTGATGTGTAATGTACAATATAAGCTGATATTATTAAGGAAGTACATCTACTTTCGGGAAACAGTAGTCTACTATTTCACTGAAGTATTAGCATCATGACATTAGCCTCTGTTGCCCGGGCAACACATACTACAGTGGTCTATGATGCATCTGTTTTCAATCGTTAAAATAAACATTCCTCACAAATACATTTTCGTTGTAGGATTTATTATGACATTACATTACAAGTAAACGATTTGTTGGTGAAATTATCATTACCTGTGGTTTCAAACCAGTGTTGCTCACTGCAACGCTGTAGCCTACGCGAGACACTACAAAAACATCTACACAGCTGTTTAGGAAGTCAAATGGTGACAGAACATGTTCGGCACTCCCCTTACTTAAATCAAAGGTCTATCTAAATACTAACCTGAACTTCATTGCCACAGCCTAAACTTTGTCAATCTGTTCATGAAAATAATTAATTTCAGCCTAAACCGTACAACGGAACGTTACATCCAATTCAACCAACACATCGCTACCAAGACGAACACAGCAGTAGTATAGTACTGTACTGTAGTAGTACAATTTACCGGGGCAGCTTCTCCACACAGGGCTATATCAGAGAATGTCTAATATAGTAGAACTGCCACTCTCGGGAAACTTCCGGGTTCTGAACTGGTTGCGGTTCCATGTGAGGGTGCTAACGAGCAAGTGCAGAATGAATGGAGGTCTATGGAGCTATACCCCTCAAAATCCACTTTTCTCAGGATATAATTTTTTGATGATTCTGAATTCGAAAGGGAAGGCAAAAAAAATACACACTGCTGGCTGTTAGATTTTTTTAAAGTCGCCTTTCTGTTCTAAAAAGCCTTTGAAAATGTCATTGACGTCATACACATCGTACGACCAGAGCTACTGCTTTACGACAAGCTCTGGTCACTTCCTTTTTTCTCTCAAGGCATCGACAACACAGCTGACAGGTTAGGCTCTCCCTGTCAATACACATTCTAGAAAGAGTTTTGGCTTGCTAATGTTGTTGCTAATGTTGCTAATGCTCTGATATTCTGATTCCGCTTCAGATGCCATCAAGCGGGTGCTCTGGTCGTATCAGTCCTTCACTAACCATTCATTAGCAGAATGCTAGTGTGTTATGGGCAACAACGACTCACCTTGTAAGAAATCAAAAGGACATAAGTACTCGTTCATTCAACTTTCGACCTATAATCCATGTTGAACATGCAAAAACTACAATCAAATCGGAGATTTCTCAACGACAATCAGGCGAAAGAGACTTTAGAGAATTTAGCCGTTTAGCTCCATAGACTCCCATTCAACATGCACTCGCTCGCGATCACCCCCAGTGGAACTCTGGTGGAACTGCAGCCAAATTCGGTACAATGGGGCTTAATAGGGAGTGGCAAGGCTCTCCTTAAACAGGCTCTGGCTATATCGCATTTTGCGTTGTTAGTTACTGACAATGATCGCTACCATGAATGAGCGATTTTCCACTAAATAAATGTCAAGCTTATTTATGTTTTGGGGGGCATATTTTCAGTTAGCAGATGGTACTGTTTGAATCGCGATTCCATCTTCTACTGCCGGTAACGTCGTAGAATAATCTTCAAAGGGGGTTCTTTATTAATGAATGAATGCAATATGAGTAGGCTAAATGCCTGAAAATATCACGAGAAGGGAAAAACTTAAAAGGACGTTTAAATCATAGAGATTAGGTACATTTTTACACCGGTCTGCCAAATGTATTCGTTTTGATTTAACTATGAGGCTGCCTCTTGCAGGGGAAATGAGAAGAGATCATATTTAATTCTACACTTCACTCGAATTTTCAGTTGTAAATGAGCAGCAAAAATGTTTTTTTATAAATAATAAGTTTGCATTTTTATATAAAATATACAGAAATATCAGTTGTAAAAATGTCATTAAAAAACGGACCCCTGTGCAACCGACGCAAGCAAGCACACCCTACAATTTCCCCAGAAATTGTACCCTCTCTAGTTGGGTGTGCTTTGCCTTCGGCAAGGGCACAACCTTTGTTCTCTCACATATATATTTATTAGTATTTATTTTTGCCCCCCTAAGCCTCAGGCAATATTTGGACTACATAGACAACCTAGGTGTCAAAAGTTTCGTCTTGGTAGCGATTGAGTTGCTTGTATTTTTATTTACGTTCCGTTGCATGGTTTAAGTAGAAATTGGGTTTTTGTGCCAAAAAGTGCCTTCTGTCAACGAAGGGTACTCAGTGCTAGCCTATGTCACTACGTCAGCACACGTTAAGGCCGATATATGCTTTTGCGTCTCCGTTTACGGATGGGCGCGCTTACGGATACGGACGGATAGACTGCGTTTATGGTTCTCCGTAGGCTGTGGGTGCTGAAAACAATTCACCGCCAGAAGAGTAGGTGGCTCAACGGTTTCTTGTAAGTCGTCGTGGAGTGTTTATTTACCTAGGTTATAGAGAAGTCGGAGCAAATTTACAAATAAGCTGTTTCATCAATAAAATACGCACATTTTCAGCAACTACACTGCCCATTTCTCGTCACATTTTAATTCAGATGCTGATTTACATGTACTGTTTAGCTGAAATATGAATTGTAAAAACTTACAGCAATGGCGGTCAAAGGATTCTGTTCGTCCTGTTTATCACGGCAACCCCGCCCCTGACGCAAGCGGTTCTTAATACTGACCAATCACCGCCACACATCCGTAACTATCCGAAATTACGACGGATAGTTAGAAAATTCAGGAGGTGCACGTCGAGCTCTCCGGGGCTCTCGGAGAGGGCGTTCCCCGTAGAGGAGGGCGTTCCCAGAAGCATATATCGGCCTTTAGCAACGACGCATGGATACAACGTGATAGAGACCTTCTAGCACTCAAGTTGGAGCTTGGATTATGAGTGAAAAATGCCAACCCCCAAAATTACCAATCATTGGGCTTTGTTGAGAAAGCAATTTCGAGTGGAACTGCAATCTCTGATTTTTTATTTAGGTCGTGAAAGTCTTTGTAATTTGAGCGAGTGCGGGTCGCCCGTGAGACTGCCTAGGCGGCAGCCATGCAAGCGTCATAGTAGTCTAGTATTTTCGTAATTTTATAGTTCGGTCAATTCTACACCAAAAAACAGAAGGAGGGCAATGTTATGACGATATGACTATTGTGAAGACAGCCAGATGGTGAGATTTTAATGTAGGTTGTAAAAACTGATTGGTTTGCTACGTGAGAGCCCCGTCAGCCTCCGTTGACGATTGCATCAGCTGTTGTCGATCTCTGATGAGTATTTTCTTAATTTCGTACCAGGGTCAATTCTACATCAAAAATCAGAAGGAGGGCAGTGTTTTAAAGATATGGCGATTGCGAAGACAGCCAGCGGGTCAGCATATTTTTGTGATTTGTGTAAAACTTGGAATTTGAGTGACACCGCGGCTTGTTTTGACGTTAGCCTCGGTCAGACTCGGCTCGCCCACTGGCAGTGTGTGGAGTTAGATTAGTTTCTTAATTCACAAACGTAACACGATTCACAAATGTATTTCATGATTCACAAATAAATGTAACGCAATTCACAAATGTATTTCGTGATTCACAAATGTAACGCGATTCACAAATAAATGACCCCATTACATTTGTTTGCAACCTGACGAACACGAGTTACAAATCGGAGAACACGAGTTACAAATCGGAGAACACGAGTTACAAATCCCTGCATTTGTGTGTGTGGATTTTTGGAACTTTCCTGACGCGTTTAGATTCACAAATGTATTTTTTCTAAAAGATATTCTCTGCAGCCTCAGGTGCAAGTGCAGCTCAACATTACGTCTATTTTCGTGAGACAATTCAGATTTTACATGTAGCACGACATACACATCGTATAGGCTCTCAAGTGCAGTGCAACATAACTTATACTTTAATGAAACATGAATTAAATAGCCTACGGACGGTTTCCTCAAAGCCTAAGACGAGGGAACCATAGGCTCAACACTTAAATCGCCTCGGTTCGCCAATCTACACAGCAATACGCTAGGAAGGCAGTGCGCGTTCACGCGTAGGGGAGTGGAATTCTGCGAGGGAGTGAGAATTCGGTCAACAGGGGCGCTGTTTAGCTACCACATTGAATTGCCATTTGAATAAAGAGTCGAAAAAACCGTGTCAATATGAAATGCAATGCCATAAGCGTTCATTCAAAATTTTATTCAAAATGTACAAACTGAATTGCGGATTGCATTGTCATTTGCATATTGAATTGCCATTTGACAACTGCTTTTCCATTTGAATTGCGGATTGCATTGCAACTTTGCACATTGAATTGCCATTTGACAAATGCATTGTCATTTGAATAAAGAGTCGAAAAAACCTTGTCAATATGAAATGCAATAGGCATACCTACAATAAGCGTTCATTCAAATTTTTATTCAAAATAATACAAACTGAATTGCGGATTGCATTGTCATTTGCACATTGAATTGCCATTTGACAACTTCTTTACCATTTGAATTGCGGATTGCATTGCCACTTTGCATATTGAATTGCCATTTGACAAATGCATTTTCATTTGAATAAAGAGTCTAATAAACTTCCATAAAAGTATACTTCCCAAAGTACTTAAAAGTATACCTTGGAATACTGTAAAGTAACCTGTGTAGTGCACTTTCAGTTCATTAAGTACACTTCCTAAAGAGCCTCAAAGTATACTTTGCAATACTTTTAAATGCACTTTCAATTAATGTAAGTACTTCAAAAAGTATATTAATAATTACATTTTATTATTACTTACTAATATATTATATATATATATATATATATATATTGTTTAGGAGCGCCTCCAACGCCTCAGATTATAAATCACTTGGCGAGAACAAGGGCCCTTGCAAAGTTACACTGCAGTTTCTTAGCTGAAAGAAGCTATTCACTGCGCAAGCATTGACGTTTCAAGAATCCAGCTCTACTTATGAAACGTAACAGTAATTTAACTCATGGTTACAATGGTAAACCACCACAACAATGACCACGCAACAAAACACTACAATCTAAGCAGACACATTTAAAAAACGAAATTCATGAAGTTACATTTGTATTTCGAACAAACGGCAAACTTATCAGCAAATTTTAACACTATTTACCGCCTTGCATCATGGGAATTGACCAGCCAATGAGCCACGCTATCTTCACTTTTTCAAGTCGTTATTTCGTTCTTCAGTCAGTTTGACAGTATAACCTTCAAATGCACAATGCAACCCTTCTGTCCGCTTTTTTCTCAAGTAGCTTTTTCGTTTTTTTCCATTAATACTCCAATTGATAATTATTAGTATAAGAGTATAGGACTTCAAAATGTTTTGGCAGTAATTAAGGTTACAGCTTCAGTACGAAAAAAGATTCAATGTGCAATGCATAATATATTTTCCTAGACATGAATAATTAGAATGAGATGGATCTAAAGAATTTAACCTGTAATGTACTTAAAAATTATTTTGACTGTTTTTGCTGTATAATAATAGAAAACGTACATCTTACTCCAGAAGAAATGTATACAATTTTCTGTTTCGAAGCATACTTCTTAAAAGTATATCAAAAGTGAACTATTTTCAAAGCATACTTAAAAGTATATCAAAAGTGAACTATTTTCTAAGTATACTCCTTAAAAGTATATCAAAAGTGAACTATTTTCAAAGCATACTTCTTAAAAGTATATCAAAAATGAACTAAAAGTGTACTATCCATATTTTATTATACTTATAGTATACTTTAATATACTTCTTTTTTGTAAGGGTAGGCATGTAAACTAGTTTAGCTTGCTAACGCAAGAGCATAGGTAGAATGTGTGATGATTTAGTTTTTTGGCAATGGGGCTAACGCGTTATTTCATGTTCCTGACTGTGTTTCATTCGAATAAATAACCCGTACGTGTAAATCTACAATTCACGATGCATTTTTGTCCATATCTTTGTAAGTTTATTTTTTATCTAGCTAACTGAAGCTGAGTTGAATCACGATATAGTTTGGTTGCTAAGCTGTAACGTTCTACCCACCTAAGTCGATCCAGTTTGCTTCAACAACAGAAGTGGAAACAACTGACGTAATAATTTCAAATGATATCTAGTCAATCTGTTGAAAACAGTGTTGTGTAGACACAATAGATTTATTTGTACGTTTTTATTTCAAGTCTCCACCTTCGTTGTTTCAGTGAGTGTTGGCCGTGTTGCGTCTTTGCTCCACAGCTTCACTCGTTGTAAACCAACCAATCAGCGCGCAGCTCATCTATATATTCATGAGCATACCATAAAAGGAGAAAACTTAAAAATGTAAGAGGATGTATCAGGGGGCATAGAACAGCACCCGGGCCATTTTCAGCCCAACCAATGGTACATACCCTATTCGGAGACCTTAAGGAACAGTGTGAAATTCCCCCAAAAAACAGTCAATCACCCCTTTAATGTCGAGCCCTGGAGCAGGGGCGGACTTACCCATTAGGCAAAGTAGGCAACCGCCTGGGGGCCCCCAGCTGCCAGGGGCCCCCCAGCTGCCAAGGGGCCCCTTGAAAGACTCCATACAAATTCTATATGATCAATAATAACTATAATAACTAGAGAGGGTACAATTTCTGGGGAAATTGTAGGGTGTGCTTGCTTGCGTCGGTTGCAGGTGGGTCCGTTCTCTAAGTTTTTCCCTTCTAGTGATATTTTCAAGCATTTAGCCTACTCATATTGCATATTTCATTAAGAACACCCTTTTAAACAGCTGCGAACCCCCTTTGAAACAAGCTACTGTAACAACGTTGTCACTGACAGTATGGAATCGCGATTGAAACAGTACCGTCTACTAACTGAAAATATGCCCCCCAAAACGTAAATAAGTTTGACATTAATGTAGGGGGAAATGGCTAATTCAAAATAAGTTTGCTAGAGGCAAGTTAGCTGCTGTTGCTCCACATTTCACTGATTGTTTGAAAGCGCCGGAAATGAGAACGTTTCTTTTGACATAAAGTTTAGCTGTGGCTTGAACACAGTACTGTACTACACACTGCCAGTGGGCGAGCCGAGTCTGACTGAGGCTAACGTCAAAACAAGCCGCGGCGTCACTCAAATTCCAAGTTTTACACAAATCACAAAAATATGCTGACCCGCTGGCTATCTTCGCAATCGCCATATCTTTAAAACACTGCCCTCCTTCTGATTTTTGATGTAGAATTGACCCTGGTACGAAATTAAGAAAATACTCACCAGAGATCGACAACAGCTGACGCAATCGTCAACGGAGGCTGACGGGGCTCTCACGTAGCAAACCAATCAAAGTTTTTACAGCAACCTACATTAAAATCTCACCATCTGGCTGTCTTCACAATAGTCATATCGTCATAACATTGCCCTCCCTCTGTTTTTTAGTGTAGAATTGACCGAACTATAACATTACGAAAATACTAAACTATGACGCTTGCATGTCTGCCGCCTAGGCAGTCTCACGGGCGACCCGCACTCGCTCAAATTACAAAGACTTTCACGACCTAAACAAAAAATCAGAGATGGCAGTTCCACTCGAAATTGCTTTCTCAACAAAACCCAATGGTTGGTAATTTTGGGGGTTGGCATTTTTCACTCATAATCCAAGCTCCAATTTACGTGCTAGGACGTCTCTATCACATTGTATCCATGCGTCGTTGCTAACGTGTGCTGACGTGGTGACGTAGCTAGCACTGGCTACCCTTCGTTGACTAAAGGCACTTTTTTGCCACAAAAACGTTGTAACCTCCTAAACCGTGCCACGGAACGTAAATATAAATACAAGCAACGCAATCGAGACCAAGACGAAACTTTTGACACAGGCGTTGTCTATGTAGTCCAAATATTGACTGATCCTTAGGGGGGCGAAAATAAACATTAATAATAATAATATATATGTGAGAGAACAAAGGTTGTGCTCTCGCCGAAGGCTTGAGCACACCCAATAATACAAATCGATTAAAAGTCATGACTTTCCCCAAAATATAAATGTGGACTATTCCATCGATTGCAGCTACTGCGCAGCAAAGTCATATCAGTTTGTTAATATGAGACAGTAGAAGAGTGAAGTGAATGCAAAAAACAATTTAATAAATGAAACGCAACTCCCCGAGCGGACCACAAAAGAGAAAGACGAAAGAGGAGAGTAAACAAGTATTTGCCAAACTGAAACTACAGAAGGAAACGTCCTTTTTCTCTCCACTGGTATCCAATGATGCGGCAGCTAGCACAAGTGCTGCTCAGTGAAGTTTGGCTAGCAACAGCAGCTAGGCTAGCTTGCTCGTAGCACAATTTACCGGAGTCATCTTCTCCACGCAGGGCTCTAGACTGAGACCAAATTTGGCATTGTTACTAACAATGATCGCTTCCAGCAAACCTTTTTTGAATTTCCTAAATAAATGTCAAGCTTATTTACGTTTTACAATAGCTTGTTTCAAAGGGGGTTGTTAAAGAATTAATGCAATATGAGTAGGCTAAATGCTTGACAATTAGCCTGACATTGTCATACTCATAATTCTTGTCAGAATATGAGTCTGATACCACTCCGTTGGGCTGTGAGTATGGGGCGTGTTTCAACCGAACCCCCCAAAAAATGCCTCTTCACTCAATTGGATAGACCTACAACCAATCAGAGCAACGTAGTATGTTGTTTGTTGAAAACGAATTCAACCCAAGCGCTCTTTGGTAATGTGGTTGATTACGTTACTGTTGATCATCTGTCCATCATCGTATAAAGCCCGCCCTGACAATTTGATTGGTCCGAACAGCTCTTGTTCGGACATAGTTTTTCCCCAACCGAGCGACCCCAGACCCAACTTCCCGACCAATTTTTTTTGTGGGCGGGCTAAGTTTGGCTGGCATCCAGGCTACTTGAAAATATCACTAGAAGGGTAAAACTTAAGGTGACAGAGTCATAGAGGTTAGGACCGTTTTACACCGGATTGCCCAATATCTTCGTTTGATCCAACTTTTCAACTGAGGCTGCTATAGCTTATCAATATTCCCTCTTGCAGGGGAAATGAAAAGACAACCGTTTCATTCTACACTTCACTTTTTGTATTTTGAATTGTAAATGAGCAGCAACAAATGTATGCTTTCAAATCTATGCAATCTTCATAAATAAGCACGCATTCTTATATAAAATATACAGAAATATCAGTTGTAAAAATTACAGTTAATAAACTGACTCATCTGCAAACAACGCTAGCAAACACACCCGACAATTTCCCCAGAAATTGTACCCTCTCTAGTTATTATTAATATAATTATTATATTGATTGAAAAGAGTGAGAATAGGAGTTAAAGGGGCCCCTGCCTGTCTTCGCCTGGGGCCTCCAAATCACTAAATCCACCATTGGTTACAATGGTAAACCAGCACAACAATGACAATTACCACGCAACAAAACACTACATTCTAAGCAGACACATTACAAAAACGAAATTCATGAAGTTACATTTGTATTTCGAACAAACAGCAAATTTATCAGCAAATGTTAACACTATTTACCGCCTTGCATCATGGGAATTGACCAGCCAATTTGCCACGCTATCTTCATTTTTTCACATCGTCATTTCGTTCTTCAGTCAGTTTGATGGTATAACCTTCAAATGCATAACACAACCCTTCTGTCTGCTTCTTTCTCAAGTAGCTTTATCGTTTTTCCCATTAATACTCCAATTGATAATTATTAGTATAGTATAAGAGTATAGAGCTTCAAAATGTTTTGGCAGTAATTAAGGTTACAGCTTCATTAACAAAAAAGATTCAATGTGCAATGCATAATAGATTTTCCTAGACATGAATAATTAGAATATACAAGATGGATCAAAAATGTAACTTGTAATGTACTTTGACAGTTGTTGCTGTATAATAAAAGAAAACGTACATCCACCGTTGCTGTAAGATGCCTTGAATTTGCCCATTCTCATCTGAGGGGAAAGGCGGATATCGCGCGCGCCATAACACCAACAGCAGAACAGTTATCCAAATAACAAAGTGTACAACACTCGCGTTACAGCGTGTGTATTCACACACATACTAGCTATCTACCTTTACATTAGCGACAGTAACTCAGCTTTTAGCTGCAGAGCTAATTACAGCCACATTCTAAGGGTAGCAAGCTAGGAACCATATACAGTAAAGCAACAAAACGATATAGCGTTAGTTAATTTACTTGTCCGATGTTTGTAGCTGGACTTAAGAGAGTTAGTACTGATCCAGAATTTAATTTCAGCAAGACCAGTAGTGGCTGAAATGTTTGGCGCAAACAGAAAACTTTGGGAAGTTGTGTCGGCGCATTTCCAGAGAAAATAAAATGAAGACACTGGATCTTCAGATTCTCGGATGAAGGAATAACTGTAAAAATACTTTTGTTTTCCTTTGTAAAATCCAAACTGAGCAAATGTAATGCTTCTACGTTTGCAAGCCATGATGTCTCTCGAGGATAAAAACACTTGCATGGTCGTAGCTCAGTTTCTTTTGGGCGGGCCAGATTCGCTGGGCGGGCAAAGCAGAGAGAGGAGCTAACCTTCCTCCCTTGTGACGTCACAAGGAGGAGATTTTCAAACAGAGCAATTGAGCCTTCATTTTCTCAAAGGCGGAGAAGAACACCCAGGGCTTGGTTTACACCTATCGAAAATTCTAGCCACTGGGGGACCAAAGGCAGGCTAGGGGAACTCATATTAATGTAAAATTACCTCCTAAATTGAAGTTTTCATGTCATGTGACCTTTAACTAAAAGTGTACTATCCATATTTTTGTATACTTATAGTATACTTTAATATACTTATTTTTCGTAAGGGGTAGGTGGACCGTTCAATGCAGTAGGCTGAGAGAAAGTGAAAATGGAACTTGTGACAGACCTGCAAACTTGTCGCTTTTCGGCGACAATAGCCGTTTTCTTGGTCAATTGGGTCATTTACGTGAATTGTGTAGAACCAGAGTTTTTTGTGTGTGTGTGTGTGGGGGGGGGGGGGGGGGGGGGTGTAGGCTGCCCTTCATCTGCATGCCATGCAGGCTTAGAATTGCGAAACATGAATTCTTATATTAATTCTATAAACATAATCTCTGGGCCAATCTTAGCACTTGCGTCAGAATCTTGAAGCACACAGCCAAGGGCGTAGGTTTGCATAGGGACCATAGGGACTAGTCACGACCAAAGTTTGGGAAAGACACAATCGTCCACACCAATATTTTGTAAATTTCCCAAAAAAATATATATTTGCAAAACTCATTCGTATTATTATCTATACTATGTTCGTCGCAGAGAAAAGTGAAAAATACATTTCCAAGTTAACCAATGCGCCCTCGAGCCTGCGAGACAAGATGATGTCATTGAAGTTAATTGGCTGAAGTGGCAGAGTCAGAAACACTTCGTGAATCGTGACTTGCAGAAAGAGAGCTGGCAGTACGCCAGGAAATCATAAAGCCTCATATTAGTATTTTGTTTGGTCTCAGCATTGATATTTTTGACCCTTTTGTGCTTTATAGATAGGAACATGTCACCCAAAAAGAAGAGAGATATCAGAAGTTTTTTCATCACCCAGAGATAGGGTTGCCAACCGTCCCGAATTGTCCGGGACATCCCGATTTATGGGTGATTTTGATATGTCCCGTCCGGGACAGCTCCAGTCCCGTATTCCAATCACAGCCTCGTCGGCCAATATCAGAGCTGCCAACTCTCACGGTTTCGCCGTGTGACACACGCATTTCAACCATTTCTCACGCCACACATTGTATATCTCACGCCGAAAAGGCAACGCCAAACAAGTAGCCAAGCTAACGTTGTAAACAGTAACGGAGAAGGCGCAGGTTAACGGAGTGAAGCATCATTGACGCGCAAACAGCCGTGTAAAAACTCGCCTGGGGGGGGGAGTGAAGCTTGCGAAAGCTCGCCTAGGGGGGGGGGGGGCGGGCAACCAAATCTCACGCCAAGGCTTTTGGAAAAGTTGGCAGCCCTGCAATATATATATATATTTTTAGACAGACAATAATAGGCTACTGTAAACGTGTAAATGCAGAGCAGGGAGTTCATTGATAAAGGGCTAGTCTTCCCCCAGAGGGACCTAGCATGCCGCGTCTGTCTCCTGTGTTTCTGCAGAGGCTAGCAGAACACAGGCCGCGTACAGCTGCAGCTCTGCAGCTCCGTACGCCTCCAGGCTGGCTAGGCTGGGAAGCCTCAGAACAATCCGATGTGAAGTCAGTAGGTTTGAGTTACTCAGGGAGAAACTGGAGTGGAATTTTAAATGTTATAATAAAGTTATAATAAAATGTTAATATATAACTTACATAAATGTCTGCCTTTTTTTTCTTCAATATGATATGGTCCCCCATGTATTGCTGAGAACTGGGATAAGTTAGTTTGACAATGGTTGATTTAGGCCTAAAGCTTTTCAGTGTCTGTGGCATATGGTTATAGTCTAATGCTATTTCAAGACGACATGAAATTTGAGAGAAACTTGTAATAATTGTCTTGACTATTACTATGAACAATACATCCAAGCAACTAAGTACAGTAGTGGTTTGCCAAAATTACACTGAAATGAATAGGTTTATGGTATGGCTAATGAAACCTTGTGATTTCCATTATTATTGGTCAGCTGTTGGCGGAAAAAACCTGGAAACCTGGAAAAAAAGTGTCCCTCTTTTGGGGTTGAGGAAGTTGGCAACCCTACCCAGAGAGTAAGTAGCTATCAAGAAGGTCGTTGTTAGTTAGCTAGTAGGAAAACTGCACACACAGTGCAAACCTGCTAGCCTTACATCGCCACCCATTGTACAATGGAAACATGTTTTGAAAGTTGTTAGTGTAGTAGAGCATGTAATTTTAATGGGACCGTGCTAGTTTAGCCTAGTACCAGCAGGCTAGCAACTCAAAAGTGATATTAACTGATAATAAGTAGATAATAACTATATGATCCCTTGGATAGTAATATGCCTATCCCTGTAATCTCGACCAATGTCAGCAGTCAACTAAGCATGGTTAGTGTCTGTATTAAATTGATGAATTTCTGCAGGAAAAAAAGCACCCTGAAGATACATGATGTTTAGACAATGTTACCCATGAATGTTATCATTCACACTTATACTTGTAGATAGTAAAAAGGTGCTGTAAATTGGTATGCCCAAATGTATGCATCATATATGATTTCATTGCTCAGTAGTCCAGTACAGATGATGTAGGCCTAGTACAGCTCCATAAAACCTGAACCAATTACCTACATATAAAAAAAATATCTGAACAAACAAGTGTCCCTACCAAAGCTGAGACCAAACCTACGCCCTTGCACACAGCGTCAACTGAGCTCGCCATTGAATGAGACGCCTGGCTACCACGCAAATCTGGTGGAATGGAAGAAGGCTTATTGTTAAATTCAAGGTAAGTCAAGCTTTTAGGAGCAAAAATAACAGCTATTTGTTTGCTTGATTCAATTAACCTTAGCTACTGCTTTTTGATGTGATATAATTTACAAAAATATTGTATTGTCGTCATACCTATGGCATTAGCTAGGCTTATCGTAGCCGGGTGCTCTGCCCTGAGTTCCGAGATATACGGCTACTACTCGAATTCTGAGCTACCCTATTAATAATATTCATATTATCAGGCAACCCTAAAGGAGATGGAACGAAGGAGGGAGTTTGACTGCCAGCCATCCTCAGGTGCTGCCGCAGCAAGAAGAGCCAAGGCAGAAGAGGAAGCGCTGGCCAGAAGGCGACATGCAGCCAGGTGCAAGACAGCTTGTGAAACACTCGTCCAAGCTAACAGACAAAAAAAAAATGTTTTTCATGTCTGTCAGTCTTTTATTTTTTATTTGTGTCATGCGTCACAACACTTCCTTGAGTTCCAGGCGTTTCCGTGTTGTTAATAAAATCATTTTTTAAATATTAAATGTGTCATTCTCTTTAAGTCACGCTCAGAAATGTGTCATTTGCATATTAAAATCACAAAAAAATCGAGCCAGGGGCACGCCCCCCCACCCCCCGCGACACTGTCACCTTTTTTACTGTGAGGAGTTTGCAGGTCTGTTGTGAGCAGAAGTGAAAGTGTTGTTTGGCAGTACTTTCAGTCAAAAGAAGGCGATTCAAGTTGAGCTACATGTTCAATTTGCAATGCCGATTTGTCTCATGGTGGCATGGACCCTAAACAATACACAACATATCCGCTGTTAAAACATTTGCGTATGAAACAACCGAAAGAAATTAAAGAAATCTAAAAGGCTAATATTTTGGATATGGATTGGATCTTGAGATAGGGTAAACATAGGCATATGGTAATTGTCAAAATAGTTTTTCCCACTTGTCTTCCTGGCATAATGTTGCCTATTCTTTTTTTTACAATAAAAATTAAATAAAATACACTGCTGTGGACATTGTTTACTTCATTAATGTGTTTACTGTGTTAATGGACTGAGGGTGGGAGTAGGATTCGGTAATCGGTTTCGGATTCGGCCTTATCTTAACCAGTGGATTCGGTATTCGGCCGAACCTCAAAAATCTGGATTTGGTGCATCCCTACTAATAATGCTGCTTGGTGATTGGTGGGCTGATCCGCTGCCTGCCATTCAAATCAGCAGGGAATCATGGAGTCGATGGAATCAATCAGCTAACCTGCAAGTTAACAGTGCTTGAGTGAATCGACTACTCCTAGTTAGATATCCAGAGTCAAGAGATGATTTTTTTAACCTGGTGAGGGACTCAATGATTCCCTTTATCAGTAAGTCGTGAAGTAATGATTCAGTGAATCAGGAAAGGCACATAGTCAGCGAAGCTAGTCAATCAGTGAGCCAGCAAGTCGTCACATAGTCAGTCAGTTAGGTAGTGACAACCTGGGGGTTTGAGTCTGGCCTGGTTCCATGCCTGTGTCAGCAGTTTGTCGCAAGATTAGAATGAGGGTGGAATCTGGGCTAGGATGATGGACAGCACCCTAACAGCCTCTTTGTGTCCATTAGGCCTCCCTTAATACCAGATAAGAAAAACTCTGGAAACTCTCTCCTCGACACTCACACACACACACCCATAAACACTTTCTCATGCACACGCACATTTAAATACACACACATCCGCACATTTGTGAACAAAATCAACACTCTTACAAATATACACACACATTCTCTGAGTAAACACAGAGAGAAACAGAATGCTTGAATGGTCAAGGAAGCTTCCCCATGGCTTCACAGTTGCCTAGTTTGACTTTTCTCGGATACTTAGCTGGGGAGTTTATCAGGGGGCCTTTTATCAGGGGCCTTTCGAAGGCAGTGCCATTATGACAGGGTGGAATCGCTCCTGTACGCAGCAGAGCAGCTCCCAGTCCCTCAGACAAGGAGGTGAGCGATAACAAGCACACGCATGCACCGTGTCAGAGCCCCATCTGGACACTGCCTCTCTGAGAGCTGTACTTGTTTTCATGCCATGAATTCCACCTTTGTTTCAGAGCCAATACTGAATAATTACAAAAGCAAGGGATTTAATCTGAGACCAGCTGTCTGAAGTAAGTGTGTGTCTGTGTGTGTGTGTGTGTGTGTGTGTGCTTGTTGGTGTGTATCAATGAAGGCCGTGCCTTCAAAGAGAATTCGAATATCACAGAGAGGAATGCTGTGAGCACTTTCTAAAGCTTCTACGCATACTCACACGAGGACATGCACAGACACACAGAAGCACACAGGCACGCACACACACACACAGAAGCACACAGGCATGCACACACACACACATACTGACACACAGAAGCACACATGCATGCACTCGACACACAATTGGGCACACACACACATGCATCCTGCTGTCACACGTACAAACAGCCCGGCTCTACCTGAGGGACTCAGCCATGCGCCGCAGGTCCTCGTTCTGCTGCTTCAGCCTCTCCAGCTTGGCCAGGATCTTGGAGAGTTCTCGACTTGAGCGCTCCGGGTGCTCACTGTCCCTCACCAGGTGGCCCCCGATGTAGAAGAGCAGTGTGCCCCAGGCCAGCAGCACCAGAGTGATCCAGCGCCATGAACCTGCCCAGGGCCGCATACTTCACTCCCCCCCCCCCCCACCCCCCCACCCCACCTTCAATCTGCCTACCCCCCGCCCACACACACACTCTGCCGTGCCCCGTCACAACAGCAGCAGGGGGGCCTTGGACATCCTCTCTGGCACTGCAGCAGGATACAGGACGGATACAGGAGGCAGAGGGAGAGTGCTACTGAGAGAGAGAAGGAGCCGGAGGGAGAAAGAGAAGGGGGTGAAGGCTGTCCAGTCCTCTCTCTCTGTGTGTGTATGCTAAAGCACGACCAGCATGGTAGGTTTGAGCCTTGGTGTGGCTTCAATGTCAAAACCTTGCTCTCCACTCACAGCTAGCAGTGCAATCTGTGAGTTTATTGCTCCAATTGCTCCAATGTCTGACTTCCTGTCAGTCCAGCTGGTTTCCGGTGTTTTGGCTTGGCTCCTGTGGGGACAGAAAGAGAGAGACGGACAATTGGTAAGATGGAAAAGACAGACAGAGTAGGTGACACACATGACCTGAGGATGTGAGCAGCTGTGATATACATGGGTCCAGAGAGCGACAGAACAGCAGACGTTGCAGAGCAGAGGTGTGTGGGACCATTCCTGACACAACCCAGTCTCAGAAGCCCACAGGATTGATCAGCATGACACTGCAATTTGCATTTATACACTGATGAGTCCTCCCCCAGCTCCGCTATACAGTGCTGCACGTACACATCAGCCTGTTCCACTTTTTACTTCCACGTCCTACACACATACATACATATGCATAAATAAAAACCGCCCTTCCCCATCTTAGTTCTCCGTCGCTTTCCGACAAAGACACACCCAATTGCAAATGCACGCAGATCCACGTGTAAGCTTGAAAACACACTTTCTGTCTCACTCAAGGAACGGCTGTGCCCAATGTTTAATGGATTCAGCCCGTGACAGCTAAATCCCCAAGCACTCCCCCTGTTTTTGCCCGTACAGCCGCTCCCGTCCCCTGAGTCTCCATGACGAAGGGCGACATTGTCAAGGTGATGCGGCGAGCTCAGTGGAGCAGGGGAGAGAATCCCTGTGTCATCACTTCCCTCAGTCCCACTGCAGAGAGATACATGGGATGTGCGCTGAGTTTATGAGAGCCCCAACAAAGCTTTTTCATAGACAAGGCGTGAACAAGGATGGAGAACAGTGTGTGTATGTGTGTGTGCACGCATATCCTCCTGTGCTGGCATGATTTGACGTCCCTTAGCTTTGTCTATATAAGGGGGGGTTCTGATAAAGTCCTCAAGTACTTACTCTGCCTACATGTGAGAGAGAGAGAGAGAGAGAGAGAGAGAGAGAGAGAGAGAGAGAGAGAGAGAGAGAGAGAGAGAGAGAGAGAGAGAGAGAGAGAGAGAAAGAAAGAAAGAAAGAAAGAAAGAAAGAAAGAAAAAGAGAGAGGAGAGCTTCTCTTGGGGCTAGCGTGACAACTCCATCTAACTCCATGAACTCCATCCATCTCCATCTAGGTTAACTCCATCTAACCATGTAGACCATGCAGCATGGTTGGTATGTAGGACATTTACATTTATGCATTTAGCAGACACTTTTATCCAAAGCGACTTCCAAGAGAGAGCATTACAAAAGAGCATAGGTCACTGATCATAACAACGAGATAGCCCCAAACATTGCAAGCAGCCAAAACATGAAGTATACATTGTGAAAAACCAAATAAGTGCCAAGGGGAAGAACCATAAGAGCATGCAGTTAAACAAGTTACAATTAAACAACATGAAACTCAAAAAAGTGCAAGAGTGTACCTGTAAAGAAGAAGACAAAAACAACAGTCAACAGTAAAATATAAGGGACATAAATGGTGCCGTGTAATACCATGGAGGCTGCCCATGCCTCACTGGAGGCAGCTCTGCCTTCACTGTACCAGCACGGCTGAGGTCACGTACACACATCAGTCACAATGGCCACACGTTCTGAAGGAAACCTGCATGAAAATCAACCACGGCCATTTACAGGAACTCTGAAGAAAAGCCTGTGATTATGTATGCAGGCTGTGGATATGCTGAGGTGTGTTTTATTATGGAAAATAAGAACTGGGAGCAGATCCCTAGCAATGTGTTTACAAGTGTGTGTTGGCTGGTTAGGAGAGGTTTTCTGACTAAGAATCCTTCATCTCCATTTTTGGGGGATTTTGTTCAGTGGAATATCTGGCAGATTAATATACATTTGTTCTGGTTGAGAGCATGTTGCTCTATTGGAAAGCAGGTCATGATTTTGGTGATTGCAGGGTCAAAACATCAACACATACAGGGCACTGAGGTTCATCCTTGACCTGGGGGGTGTTCCATCAACGTCGCTAATGCAAGTCGCGCTTACACGAAAAAGTCTCACTTAGGTAAACGTCAACTTAGACTTAAGCCTCAAGCCGTTCCATTAACGTAAATTAATTTGTCTGCATTTATGTTTCCGAACACGGACTAAAGTGCTTTGTACGCTGGAATTTACTCGGCAGAACTGTCTTTTGAGATTCTGTTTCCGCCGGTTTGAAATTATTTGCATCACATCTTAATTTAGCTCAACTTTTAGCCTGACACAGAGCAGGCTAGTTCAGAAGTATAAGTTACCTTGGTTATGTAGCTAGAACTAAAATAAGCCACCTTAATGGAACGGAACTCTCGCTGAAGTAAGCGAGACTTGTAGAAATAAGTGGCTTTTCCTTAATCTATGTTGATGGAATACCCCCCTGAAGGGAACTCTGAACTGTTATGAATGCTTGTGGCATAACAATTTTTGTGATTGGCTCAGCTTTGACTGTACTTCATATATATATAAATACAATCAGCCATAAAATTATGACCACCTGCCTAATATTGTGTTGGTCCCCCTTTTAGTGTCAAAACATCCCTGACCCGTTGAGGCATGGACTCCACTAGACCTCTGAAGGTGTGCTGTGGTATCTGGCACCAAGACTGAACCATTTTTGCTTTGTGGCAGGGTGCATTATCCTGCTGAAAGAGGCCACTGCCATTAGGGTATACTGTTTCCATGAAAGTGTGTAGATGGTCTGCAACAATTAGGTATGTGGTACGTGTCAAAGTAACATCCACATGGAAGCACCCAAGGTTTTCCAGCAGAACTTTGCCTAAAGCATCACACTGCCTCAGCCGGCTTGCCTTCCTCCCACATGGCACCAGTGCATCCTGGTGCCATGTGTTCCCCAGGTAAGCGGCGCACATGCACCCAGCCATCCACGTGATGTAAAAGAAAATGTCATTCATCAGACCAGGCCACCTTCTTCCATTGCTTTGTGGTCCAGTTCTGATGCCCATTGTAGGAACTTATGGCAGTGGACTGTGGCTACGCAGACCATTCTATCAGAACCAGCATGAACTTTTTCTGCAATTTGAGCTACAGTAGCTTGTCTGTTGGATCGGACCACAGGGCCAGCCTTCACTTCTAACGTGCATCATTGAGCTGTCACCGGTTTACCGCTTTTCCTTCCTTGAACCACTTTTGATAGGCTCTGATCACTGCAGACCAGGAACACCCTGTAAGAGATGCAGTTTTGGAGATCCTCTGACCCAGTCGTCAAGTCATCACAATTTGGCCCTTGTCAAAGTCACTCAAATCCTTATGCCAGCCCATTTTTCTAAAACTAAATGTTTACCAATCCCACCCACTGATCATAATGTTGTGGCTGATCGGTGTATATTTGCATATGAACATAACAGGTTTTCATTCTGTGCTGGCTCATTGGACCTCTTGACTTGAATCCCTTCATATTCAATATGACTGCAAATCCACAAACTTATATGAGAACCTGCCCCTCAGATCCATTTCAGTTTCATAGTGTTAATAGCTCTGAAAGGAGCGGAAATGTACTTACAGGAATGGATGGATGCACTGCTTATGGGGATACACTGCTAAATTGAAACGCAATGAGAGTGACAGAAACCACACTTGTGTCAGAATACTGGCTTTGCTAAACTGATGAAATATATTCTCACTCTCATCTTTCTCAGAAGCTGTGTATGTGCAATGCCTGTTCTGTATCAAAATTAGGCATTTTCTCATAACCCTGAACCTACACTGACTCCCAGGACTGTCACTGAGTGGTGTTGAATCATGCTAAATAAATAATGAAAATTATAATAATGTTAGATATAGAAAAACATTTTGTTGTGGCGGTTTTGCTGAGCTGTGAAATTCCAGTCAACTTGGTCGTTTACAGATTTCCCTGTACTCTCATTCCCCCCAAAAAGAGAAGCCTGATTGAAAGCAAAGCCTTACCCATACCTAAATGAAATATTAGATGACTCCTTTCAGACTTTGCACTCCTATGACTAGGGGAATAAAGAACCCCGTTCTGCTCATAAGTGGGTCTCTGCTGCCATTTCTCCTATCTTCACCCGTAACACTGTGTCCTTCTCATGGCTGTCAAGGCAACTGTTGCGGATATCTGCTCATACAGAACTGTAATCCCTGTCTTCACCACATTAACGTGAAACGGAGACTGTCGCTATGCTGTTATATGCTGCTATACTGACAGACTAGACTGTTTTTACCATGGCTCTAAAGCACAGTACAGTTGTTTAACCCTAGAAATGGACATCTGTCACCAGGCTACCATCACCAAGCCATATGCACAGTATTAAGTCCCCTGTTGAATAATGCATTGAGCTAAGCAAAGGAGGATTATTTTTACACAGGGCTAGAGGACAGCTAGATTGAAATTTGATGTGTTCTGTGAGTGCAGGAGTGTGTGCGCAGACTAGTGTGGGCTGTACCCCACCTTGGGCCGCTTAGAGGGGCATGTCTGACCCCAGGGTACGTAGCGGCCAGAGGGGGGGATGGCAAGAAGGAGCTTGCACATCTGTGGTAGGGTGCTGTGTGGAGGGGTGCTGTGTGGAGGGTGCTGTGTGGAGGGGTGCTGTGTGGAGGGTGCTGTGTGGAGGGAACTGTGTGGAGGAGACCTAAGCATGTCCAAATAACAGTAACTAACATCTGCAATCATCTGATTCATTCCCAAGGATGTGCATCTCCCTGATAAATGCACTCTGTTTGTCTCTGTGTGGGGAGGGTGTGGGTGTGGACTGCGTGTATTGTGCCTGTGGGCAGGGGAACGGAAGTGTGTGTGTGTGTGTGTGTTTGGGAGTCATCTTGCTTGGCCTGGCATGGCTGGCTGGCTGCACACATAGGAGCAGGGTGAATATTTAATGAGGTGCTGTTTACTCTCCAACATTTCCAGGCTGGCTGCACAGGCATCCATTAACTTAAATGGCAGTGAAAAACCCAGTCATGAAAGATGAGGAGACAGATAAAGTGAGAGAGAGAGAGAAATAACAATGACAAGAGAGAAAAGGCTAAGGGGAAGGTGTCTTACAGTGAGAGAGAGAGACAGAGAGAGAGAGAGAGAGAGAGAGAGAGAGAGAGAGAGAGAGAGAGAGAGAGAGAGAGAGAGAGAGAGAGAGAGAGAGAGAGAGAGAGAGAGAGCGAGAGAGAGAGAAATGGTCCTGAGATGATGACATGACAGGGTCGCATAGACACCAATGTCCTCAGGTTTCTAGTAACTGGAGATTCTAAAGGCTAAAGTGTATCGACCAGTGACTCGAGCAGTTCCAGAATTCCAGAGTTGACTTCAAACTACATTTCCCAGGCGTTAGAGCACTGAGTAGTGTTTCCCTTCATTACAACTTCAGGATTAACTTTGGTGAAAGTGGCAAAAGGCGAAGTTCCAGCCAAGCGAGCACAGACTGCTCTGTATATGTGTTTGGCTCTTGGTATCAGAGCTAAGCACACCAGCCTCTCCCTCAAGGTTATCTCTGTGGAGAATTTGCTGACAGAACACACACACACATAGGCACCTATGCGTATACAAGCACAAACTCACACAAACGCACACAGACAAACCCCGCTGCCACAGTGGAGGGGGAAAAGAGTAGAGGTGTGAGTGTGTTTGTGCAAACAAGGCTTTAATTAGGACAAAGGGACACATGATTAGCAGTAAAATACTCAAATTATTCTCCTGTTTCATTACCTTTTATGTCCAAATAAAAGTCGAGCTTGGTGCAAAGCCCACCTGCCAGGCCAGTCTGGCTTCTGACGAGTGAAGGTGGATCTCGGGGCTCAGACACAGTCAAGGACACCACTAGCCTGGGTGGCTGATGGAGCACACCCAGTTCAAGGAGTGTGTGAGTATTTGTGTGTCTGGAGAGAAAAGAGTCTTGCTATTCAACCAGGTTCACTGTGAAGATGAGAGACTATCCTCCTCATTAACTGTTGTGTTAAATCAGATGTACACTGTCTCTTCTCCCAGTTGTAAAACAACATTTCACACAAAGAGCCTTGACTGAAATTGCTTTTAGAAAACATTGAAATAAAACCCATGGTCTAGTGCCCAGTCTGCATTGGATGCAACTCCTGAACTCCATTCTCCATGGAGTTCTCCATCGCACACATATTAATTCAGGCACACACACAAACGCACACACCCTCTCCCATAAACATACATACAGTATGCACACTTGCACATACAACCACATCTACACACTCTTCGTTTCTGTCGGTTCCACTTTCTGTTACTCATAATGAGCCCTAGCGACAGCTGACCTTTAGTGGGCCGGGGACCGTGGACAGACGGGAATCAGTAAAGGAGGAATGAGTGGCACTGTGGGGGGCAGCGGAGCAGGGGGCACCTACCCTCAAAGACAGCCCTGCCTCATTCACTTCAACAGAGTTGGAAACAGAGTAGGCAAAATAAAGCTGAATAACGGGAGTGAGCAAGAGACCGGATATGAGTGGTGCTAGTTAGGGTCTAGCCGCAAAGGAGACAGAGAGAAAAACGGTGCCTGCCTCAGATTGCAATCTCCCAATAAAAGCATGATTGAGGAGAGTGGGGGACTCTGCAGTCTCCCGTGCAATAAGTTATGTTTCCAGTGCAGTAAGTCTCCTCCCCCATTCTGTAACCTCACTTGTCTTCAGAGCCTGAATTTAAAGGCCTGTGGAAACTCTCGTTTGCCCGGCATAGAGTAGACTAGCTTGAGCCCTCCTCCAGGTCAATGTTAGAATGAGGGAGTACTGACTGGAGAGGGAAGACGGACAGGGAAGTGCCTCTGCATAAACTACACACACAACAAAGAGGATGGGGCAGAAAAGCATGGGAACAGAAAAAGGTGTTGAGCAGGAGAGAAATAAATAAATAAATGAAAGAAGAACAGGGAGAGTGATACAGAGAAACAGAGAAAGAGAGAGAAGACTAGAGAAAGAGAGTGAAGCAGGGGTAGAGGGAGGTAGGGAGACTTTCTGAGAGAGGGGGAGAGACTGAGGGCCTCATGTACGTACATTTGCAAACGTAGCGTTATTAGCGCCATGGCCAACCCGCAGATTGCGCACGCTGTGATACTTCAGTTTACGTCGTATTTACGAAACCTGCAGGTCATCGGGTAATCAGCGCCTTTCTCCGCCCACTATACCGTACATTGCGAGCATTTAAACGCGCAATTGAATGGGCCTCCTTCTCTTTTTCTATCATGGATCAGCCACCAAAGTCAAAACAGCGATGACTGTTCAAATTATCCTGATGCCACCAAAGTCAAAACAGCGATGACTGTTTGAAATTATCCTGATGCCAATATTTGCAATGTAGCGAGGAGTTTAACAACTGCTAGAATGGAATGTGAACGCTGAGTCGGAGATTCGATGTGATCTTTGATTTCTTCCAGTAACTGTAATATTGCATGGCTGCTTAATCTGTAACGCGTAATGACTTTGTGTTCACTCAACTCAAAAAGTGTGATCCTTGTGGCTATCATTCCACCAGGAGGCATATGTGCATCCTGGTTTACGCCTGCTTTTAACAGTCGGAGAATTTTCACCGCAAAATAGAGGTGCGCTTTCACAGGCGTTTTTTGTACATCTGAATACATAATTAGGCGCACTTTACGCATCCCCTCCCATCTCTTTATAGCCTGGCTGCCAGACCAATTTATCCCTGCCCACAAAATAATTTGGTCGGGAAGTTGGGTCTGGGGAGTCTCGGTTGGGGAACAACTATGTACCAATGAAATTGTCAGGGCGGGCTTTATACGATGATGGACAGATGATCAACAGTAACGTAATCAACCACGTCACCAAAGAGCGCTTTGGTTGAATTCGTTTTCAACAAACATGGCTACCGCTGGAGAGCTGGGATGTTATGATTCTGCCATCGAGTCTGTTTTAGAAGACATCGACAGCGCATTAATTTTGAAAGACGAACAGAGAAACGCAATCAAGGCATTTGTCGATGGAAATGTCGATGTTTTTGCCGTCCTTCCTACGGGGTTTGGTAAAAGTTAACATACTACGTTGCTCTGATTGGTTGTAGGTCTATCCAATTGAGCGAAGAGGCATTTGTTTTCCGGGTTTGGTTGAAACACGCCCCATAGTCACAGCCCAACGGAGAGTTCTCAGACTCATATTCTGACTAGAATTATGAGTATGACAACGTCAGGCTAATCTCTTTATGGAAAACTCCCACTTTCCCCTTGACCCTCCCGTGAATGCATATGCATGACACGGAAAAGCGCAATTTGCCATTTTCAGTTCCCGCGACAAGCAGTCTGCACTTTTACCTCAGTGCGGCATGTTTGTACATACCTCGCCATGCTTTTACGCGCAAATTGCGAAACAAATACGCCTGAAGTGGGCGCAAAAGCGTTAGTACATGAGGCCCTGAGAGAGGAGTGAGAGAAACAGAGAGAAAGAGAAAGCAAGATGAAGAGTGCAGCCTAAGGGTTCGAAGTCCTGACTAAAGCAGGACGGGAGTTCTATAAACAGCAACAACCTGAAGCTGCGGCCCATTCATTTCTCTCTGCTACATTACCCCTATCTCCCAACGCCTCGCTCAGCCCCATCCCCACCTGCTAGTATGCCTGTCAGCCTTGTGCTGTCCTCTCCTCACCCCGCCATCCCTCTCATTTCTGTATTCTCTCCCTCCGCCTGCAACACTCTTTTTCTTTACCTCTTATGTATTACAGACCTCCCTCCTCAGTTCTCGTCTTCATATTTTTCCTTTGTCTCTTTTTGTCCAGTGTTCCAGCCATGCATGTCCCGTGCCCTCCCCTGCTCTCTGCTCCTGCCCGGACCAACGCATGTCAGAGGACCTAGTGAGAGAGCCTAACCAGCTTTTCACTCTGGGTTTGCTGCTATAAGTCCTCAATCCATACCTCCCTTACCTGACTCCTCCCTTTGTCTCACACTCCCTCCCTTTCTGCATGATTCTCTTCTCGTTTCTTCCGTGTCTGCCATTCTGCATGTCTGTTCATAATGTAAGGCTGGGTGTCAAACCTGCCCCCACCTCTCATATGCTAAAGTCTGGAGTTTCTGGACGGTCTCAACTTGATGGCCCTCACACTCCATTCAAGATTTGGTCTGATTGGTTGGTCTTGTGTATAAAGGGAATTGTAATGCATTGTTCTGTGGATTCTTCATCTCCTGAGACCTTCTACCTCAGTTCTCCCTTGTCCAACTCCTTGCTCACCTCTTGCTTTCTCTCTGATTTACAATGATCACGGTAGAGTAGGTAAGATTTAAAGCTTTCATTTTGTAACATGTTTGCCTTGTAATTGATTTCATTCATTTGCAATGTTATTAAATGCGTATTTCATTTAACCATACTTTGACCATTCTTGCTCTGATTAAACCCATAGAGTCAAATAAGCTTAATTCTATTTGTATTGGCATTATTTGGTTCATGCTAATACACTATTCAGTTTCCCATCTTCCTTTAAACCATAGGGGAATTTGTTTTGGTTGTTTGGCCAATATTTAACCCCCTACAGTTTTGGTGACCCCGACTACGTGATATGTTTCGAGCAATTCAGTTACAGTTTGGTATACCGGCGTTTCAAACCATGGTGCGGTGAGTAAGCATTTACAAATGTACATTAATTGTGTTCCGCCTGGTTCTGTTGGTAGAAGCCTATTACTAGTTTCTGATATTAGCTCCTGCATAAAAAGAACAAAAAATGGAATGGGAAACTGAAGTTAACAAATTACTTAACCTATGGGAAGAAGTTAGTGTTAACCGAACGTTATCTGAATTGAGCAAGAAAGACAAGAACGGTCTTAAAACTGATTTTACGCTGGCTGAAATAATTGAACATTGGCGAACTGTAGGAGTCCATAAAAAGAAAGCAGAAAAGAAACAAACATTGAAGATTACTGTACATTTAATTGGCAAATGTCTTCTCAACTCTGTCCTCAAAGCAGCGACCCCTTTTTGTGCCACAAGGGAATACACCGCTAACAACAGCAGTGAAGAGACCAGCCATGCTGGCTCACATTCTACTGAGTGTTCAGACACAGACAGTGGAATTGGTGCGCAAATTCCCAAACCGCGTTCTACAAAGAACCGTCGTGCTCCTGATCCGCCACGCATTGCTGCCATAAAAATGGTGACAGAGGTAAAACCCAAGCCCCAGCAGCCCCCTCATATACTGTGTAACTTCTGTAAAAGACAAGGACACACCGAAATGCGATGTTGGGATCTTGGCAGAAATATGCCTATTCCACCCACACGCTTGTTTTATGCTAACAACAAAGTTAGATTTTGTCGTGCTTGTCTAAGAAGTGGTCACACTGAGTCCAAAAGTTGGGATCTGGGAAAGGGTAGGCCTCCCCCATTTTTCATGCAGCATAAGCTGAGCCTTTATCAAGACAAACAAACCTTAAACTTTTTAACGTGATTACATGCAATTCCAACTATCTTTTACATTCACTTAATTCAGGTCCAAATTGTGATATTGCTACATTCCTACTGTATTACCCCTGTGTTTAGTCTTTGTTGTAGTTCAAAGATTCGTTGGGGACAGTTTATTTGTTGCTGCTCCAGTTCCTTTAGCTGCATATGCATAGTGCATATGGTTTGTCCACCCATGTTGGTTTGTGTGGATGAGTATTGGGTATTGTGGATCAGTATGTACCTTTGTGTGTTTTATAGAGTTGGTGGTAAATGTTCTAGGTTTTAGCTAAACTCACAATGGTTCCTGACCTGTAAATGTAGATGGTATAACTTGTATTTTATTATTGCTGTGTAATTTGTGTTTTGTTTATTTTGGACCCAAGAACACTGATTTGTTTTAATTGCCATTTTCATCTGCTAGATGATATGTTTGTGTGCCTCTCATCTATCTCATCGATCTGTTCACCTATTTTTTTCCATTTGAGTTTTAAGACACTGTCTCACTAATTTACATTTACATTTACATTTAGTCATTTAGCAGACGCTCTTATCCAGAGCGACTTACAGTAAGTACAGGGACATTCCCCCCGAGGCAAGTAGGGTGAAGTGTCTTGCCCAAGGACACAACATCATTTGGCACGGCCGGGAATCGATCCGACAACCTTCTGATTACTAGAATCAGAATCAGAATTGGATTTATTCGCCATGAAAGCTTGCACAGACAAGGAATTTGCTTTGGCAGGAAGGTGCATACAATAAACATATAGGGACCTAAAATTTAAATATGTGGACTATCTATACTAAGGGTACATAAACTAGCAGTACTAAGTGGAATTATAATTAAATAAGATATACAATAAAAATAAAGATATACAATAAAAGCTAAAAAAATAAGTTGCCAAATTTACAATATAAAAATACAAATATTACAAAAAATACAAATGTACAAGATACAATTTTGCAATGCAGTGCAAGAGCAGTGAAGACCGATTCCCTAACCGCTCAGCCACCTGACCCCCGGCATTTGTATCCAATCCGACTCTCTCAGACCCCAGACCACTCCAAACGTCACTCCAAACTTTACAATTTTCATTGTTAACCAAGTGCTGTGCTCCAATTGTGTTCTGCTGTAACAGGACAAGAACTTAAGTAGCAGGAATATGCTAACCAATGGCACGTCTGCATGCCAATACAAAGGTTCTTCCAAGTGATCCTCTGAGCAATAGCCATGATCCAAAAGTGATCCTCTGAGCAAACAGCCATGACCATTAGAATCTCAATGCTGACCTGTCTGCAATCAAGTTCCTTTTTCCTATGGGTGCAGGTTATCACACGATGAACACTGCAGCTTTTGCCTGTGCTTTTGTGTCCAAGAGGGAGGATTGTAAGGCTGGGTGTCAAACCTGCCCCCACCTCTCATATGCTAAAGTCTGGAGTTTCTGGACGGTCTCAACTTGATGGCCCTCACACCCCATTCAAGATTTGGTCTGATTGGTTGGTCTTGTGTATAAAGGGAATTGTAATGCATTGTTCTGTGGATTCTTCATCTCCTGAGACCTTCTACCTCAGTTCTCCCTTGTCCAACTCCTTGCTCACCTCTTGCTTTCTCTCTGATTTACAATGATCACGGTAGAGTAGGTAAGATTTAAAGCTTTCATTTTGTAACATGTTTGCCTTGTAATTGATTTCATTCATTTGCAATGTTATTAAATGCGTATTTCATTTAACCATACTTTGACCATTCTTGCTCTGATTTAACCCATAGAGTCAAATAAGCTTAATTGGGTGTGCTTTGCCTTCGGCAAGGGCACAACCTTTGTTCTCTCACATATATATTATTATTATTTTTATTTCTTTTTGCCCCCCTAAAACTCAGTCAATATTTGGCCTACATAGACAACCTAGGTGTCAAAAGTTTCGTCTTGGTAGCGATTGAGTTGCTTCTATTGGGATTTACGTTCCGTTGCATGGTTTTAGGCTCAAGTTAAGTTTTGTGGCGAAAAGTGAAGCTAACGGTGGCTAATTTGCTAGCCACTGTCACTGACGTTACTAACGTCACTACGTCACTAACGTCACGAAAACACGCGTGCCTACCTGTAGCAGAACATTTGTTTCGCATCTGTTAACTTGGGGGATAGCTAGGCTAACTATATCTTTACTGCAAGGTAGCTGCAGAAACGCCACAAGCAAAGAGGCCAGGGTGATAACTATTTACTCATTTTACTTTGTGATGTGAAACACAATTGTGAAATGTAATGTACAATATTAGCTGATATTATTAAGGAAGTAGGCCCACGTCTACTTTCGGAAACGGTAGTCTACTATTTCACTGAAGCATTAGCATAATGACATTAGCCTCTGTTGCCCGGGCAACACATACTACATTGGTCTATGATGCATCTGTTTTCAGTCGTTAAAATAAACATTACATTACAAGTAAACGATTTGTTGGTGAAATTATCTTTACCTGTGGTTACAAACCAGTGTTGCTCACTGCAACGCTGTAGCCTACGCGAGTCACACTGCAAAAACATCTAGCACTACACAGCTGTTTAGGAAGTCAAACGTCTAACTACTAACCTGAACTTCATTGCCACAGCCTAAACTTTGTTCTGTTCATCTGTTCATGAAAATAATTAATTTCAGCCTAAACCGTACAACGGAACGTTACATCCAATTCAACCAACGCAATCGCTACCAAGACGAGCACTGCCAGTCTAGTACTGTACTGTAGTAGTACAATTTACCGGGGCAGCTTCTCCACACAGGGCTATATCACATTTTGCGTTGTTACTGACAATGATCGCTACCTGTGAGCTTTTTAACGAGCGATTTTCCACTAAATAAATGTCAAGCTTATTTAGGTTTTTGGGGGCATATTTTCAGTTAGCAGATGGTACTGTTTGAATCGCGATTCCATATTCTACTGCCGGTGTTACGTCCCAACTGGTTCCCAATTTAACTGGTTCCCCAGCTGTGCGTGCACCTATCAGTCTGCCTCCGTCACCAGATTCGTCACAAATTCGCAAACATATTACTGGCGATTTTCAAGTCGGATCTCATATTTGCTGCGGCAAATATGAAAGTAGGCCTATAGGCTACGTGCACACTACATTAGGCTACCATTCGCGACCAAATACATGGAGACAAAATAAAACATTTGCAGGCTCGCATGAAGTGGGATTCGATTGCACTAGAGCAAAAAAACGTGCGCACCACAGTCCGTTGATTTACACCACGAACTACACCAGCTCACAAAAATCAGCAAAATTGTTACGTATTTGTTAACTACGTTGGCCTTCAGGTAACATTTTGATTTGGCTTCTTCTGAATCAACTGGTTCCCATAGACACTACCCGAATGTAGGCTACTATGCACGTATTTGGGGTTGTTTCGAGGCAATAGCCGTATTTTCCACGACATCACAGCTCCTTCTGACACCACATATTAAAAATTCATACTAAGAACGTCGCTGCTAACCCAGACAATACGATCAAAATACGCGTAACACAACATGGAAACATTCGTTTCCTATGCGATTTCGTGTAGCCTATGGCTGAGTGTTTCTTCGCTATATCTTTTGAAATCAATTCATTTCATAATTGTATATTCTGAACAAATGTAGTGAGCACTACATTACAGCCATTCACGCCATAATAAATGGAAGCTAAGAAAATAAAAGATTCGAGTGGGATTCGATCCCACGAGCAAAAACACATATATTGCTATAATCCGTTGCATTACACCACGACCTACTGAAGCACACGAGCGATGTAGGAATCCAGTCATGAATTTGTTAACTACGTTGTCCTTCAGGCAACATGTTGTTTTGGTTCTTCTGAATCAACTAGTTACCGTAGACACTATACCGAATGTAGGCTACTCATCACGTATTTGGAGTTCCATTTATTATGGCGTGAATGGCTGTAATGTAGTGCTCACTACATTTGTTCAGAATATACAATTATGAAATGAATTGATTTCAAAAGATATAGCGAAGAAACACTCAGCCATAGGCTACACGAAATCGCATAGGAAACGAATGTTTCCATGTTGTGTTACGCGTATTTTGATCGTATTGTCTGGGTTAGCAGCGACGTTCTTAGTATGAATTTTTAATATGTGGTGTCAGAAGGAGCTGTGATGTCGTGGAAAATACGGCTATTGCCTCGAAACAACCCCAAATACGTGCATAGTAGCCTACATTCGGGTAGTGTCTATGGGAACCAGTTGATTCAGAAGAAGCCAAATCAAAATGTTACCTGAAGGCCAACGTAGTTAACAAATAGGCCTACGTAACGATTTTGCTGATTTTTGTGAGCTGGTGTAGCTCGCGGTGTAAATCAACGGACTATGTTGCGCACGTTTTTTTGCTCAAGTGCGATCGGATCCCACTTCATGCGAGCCTGCAAATGTTTTATTTTGTCTCCATGTATTTGGTCGCGAATGGTAGCCTAATGTAGTGCGCACGTAGCCTATAGGCCTACTTTCATATTTGCCGCAGCAAATATGAGATCCGACTTGAAAATCGGCAGTAATATGTTTGCGAATTTGTGACGAATCTGGTGACGGAGGCAGACTGATAGGTGCACGCACAGCTGGGGAACCAGTTAAATTGGGAACCAGTTGGGACGTAACACCGGTAACGTCGTAGAATAATCTTCAAAGGGGGTACTTTATTAATGAAAGAATGCAATATGAGTAGGCTAAATGCCGGAAAATATCACGAGAAGGGAAAAACTTAAAAGGACGTTTAAGTAATAGAGATTAGGTCAATGTTTACACCGGTCTGCCAAATGTATTCGTTTTGATTCAGCTATGAGGCTGCCTCTTGCAGGGGAAATGAGAAGACATCATATTTCATTCTACACTTCACTCGTATTTTGATTTGTAAATGAGCAGCAAAAAAAAGATGCTTTTAAATCTATGTAATCTTTATAAATAATAAGTATGCATTTTTATGTAAAATATACAGAAATATCAGTTGTAAAAATTTCATAAAAAAACGGACCCTGTGCAACCGACGCAAGCAAGCACACCCTACAATTTCCCCAGAAATTGTACCCTCTCTAGTTGTCATTGTTGTGCCGGTTTACCATTGTAACCATGAGTTAAATGAGTGTTACGTTTCATAAAAGGAGCTGGATTATTTCAACATTCGTGTACACACAATAATCAGCTTCTTTCAACTAAGGATCTGCGGTGTCACTTGGCGAAGGCCCCCGTTCTCGCTAAGTGACGCAAGATCAGCGGCGTGTGAAGGGCCCCTAAACATTAAAATATATGAGTGAATCAGAGTAAAGTGACATTTATTAAGTTTACTTCTTGACGTACTTACATTAATTGAAAGTGCACTTGAAAGTATTCCAAAGTATACTTGAGGTACTTTAGGAAGTATACTTCATGAACTGAAAGTGCACTACACAGGCTACTTTACAGTATTCAAAAGTAAACCTCAAATACACTATAAGTGTACTTTAAAGTGTACTAAATGACCTAAAAAGTGGGCCAATTCAGTTTACTTAGTACAAAAATAGTATATAAAATATAGCTGCAAGCAGCAATTTCCCCAGAAATTGTACCCTCTCTAGTTCTATTTGTATTGGCATTATTTGGTTCATGCTAATACACTATTCAGTTTCCCATCTTCCTTTAAACCATAGGGGAATTTGTTTTGGTTGTTTGGCCAATATTTAACCCCCTACAATAATATCAGCTTCCACTTTGATGGCTTTTACACTTGATGTGTCACGTTAGTCAACCATTAGTCTACAGTACACTCCTGACTGTGGTTACATGTGTAGAATCTGTAGGAGCTCTGGTAAGGTGATAAGTTAAACGATTGGCATGGAGTGCATACACTTTTGGTTGATACTGCAGATCTGTACAGTTTACTCTAAACTCCTTCCGTTGAATCTGATTGGGTTGAATTTGACGGGTTGCAATATTTGTTTAGCTGGGAGGCCATAAGGATCCCGATTCTTCTTTAATCAGACGATATAAAAAAATAATATTTGGAACGTCAAGAAGCATTACAACTAACCTTCTTAAAAAAAATTCATACTCAAAAGCCTTTTTTAATGTTAAGGTCTGTAGCTCTAGCACTCTTAAAGTGCTTAAGGCCGATTTATACTACTGCGTTTTTACGGACACGGTGTCCTCTCCGTGTCCCTCGGAGAGCTCTACGTGCACCTCCTGATTTTCCTAACTATCCGTCTGTCCGTCCGTCATTTTACGGATACCCCTTGGCTGTGATTGGTCCGTATTAAGAACCGCTTGCGTCAGGGGCGGGGTTGCCATGACCAACAAGACGAACAGAATCCTTTGACCGCCATTGCTGTACGTTTTTATAATTCATATTTCAGCTAAACAGTACATGTAAATCAGCATCTGAATTAAAATGTGACGAGAAATGGGCAGTGTAGTTGCTGAAAATTTGCTTATTTTATTGATGAAATGGCTAATTTGTAAATTTGCTCCGACTTTTCGATGACCTAGCTAGCATCGCAGTGCAGCGCCACCTACTCTTCTGGCAGTGAAGTGTTTTCAGCACCCAGAGCCTTCGGAGTAGTATAAATTCAACCTATCCGTCCGACTCCGTCCGTCCGTAATGGATACGCAGTAGTATAAATCGGCCTTTACACTGCGTTCCCCCAGAGAACAATAAGGAAGAAATAACTCCAATGCCCCCCCCCCATCCTCTCTTAAGGACGGTGTTTCCCAAACACTGGCACACTATCTCCCCTGACCCCTATTAGCGGATGCTTTAAAGACAGCCCCCCCCCCCTCTCCCAGACCCTGACACTAAATAGGGCTCAAATCTGATTGACTAACCGTGTGAACAGAAAGGACTCAATAGCACTGTGCCAGACTCCTCTGAAAACGACCAATAAGAGGGCCAATGCAATCTCATCTTTAAATCCAATCTAACCCTCTTACAAAATGCTGATCCCTTTTTATCTCATACCCCAGCTGCAAATGGCTGCTAGGACCTCGAGCTTGCTTGGGCCACAAGATTCAACAAGTACACACTAGGAGGCGAGGGCAGACTAAACAATCGGACTGCTGGTGGGACATTCTCCTTCTGCTGGACACGTCATCTCCACTTTTTAAATACACAACCATCGGCCTGCTGGAAGTGTCAGCAGACACACAAGCCAGAGAGATGAAAGGAATGAGTGAGAGAGAAAGATGGCTGGAGAGGATAGTTGAGGAGAGGAAAGCCATATAAGGTATTCAGTTTCGTCCACTTTGATGTTGTGTGACGGTGCAGTGAAATAATCCCCTCCCCACAACTTACACTGCTTCATGTGTCACTCATCTGTGAGGAAAGAGGACCACACAGGCAAAAACATAACAGAGGTCAGGCAATCAATCTCCTTCTAGGTGGAATCACAGACTCCCTCTGTTAGTGTTTTCCCATTCAAATAGGGTTAGGTTTAAGCTCTTTCACTCATCAATGAGGTGCTGGGCTAGAAGTGGGTATCAAGCTTCTCTATCCGGCTATCATGTGTCTTCTGGGAGCTGATTGAGTGACATTTATTGTTCAGCTGTGAATATGCATATCACCTGCAGGAGTGACACATGTCAAGTGAAGGACGTCTATGTGATTGATGGAATCTATAAGATTCTTTCCATTAAGGATTCCGGATTCTGACAGGACCACACATGCGTAACGCACAACATGACTACTATACTAATAGACACACACACCATAAAAATACTCACATAAACATAAACACATTCATAGCATAAACACACTCACAAAAGGGGCTGGTGCAGCACTAAGTTGTTTGTCTGCCCAAGAGATAAATACAGATGCTGAACCTAAGTGAAGTCTACTCATCATTATAGTTGAGTTAAAGTCCAACTTCTCACAATTCAGCTGCAGAAATTATGCATAGGCACTGGGAGGATAGAGACTGCCGAGTACCACGGTTGGTACATAAATATCGTAAATACAATAAATAATACACTGTTATTGTGCTACACTGTAGCCAGCGCAACCACATGTTCCCTTCCGAGTCCTGAGTGTCTACCTGGGATTGTGCTAAGCAAACATGAAAGAAGGGATCTCTACTTCCGGAGAAAGGAGGTTAAAGAGTGGAGGATGGCCTGAGTAGATGAGAACGAATGTGGGCAGACTTGGCAGGAGGCAAGGGCTCAGAGGGAGGGCCCAGTTCACGACTCTGCAGCTGCAGATGTTGTTTGTGCGTCTCGACAACGGAGCACTTCCTCCCCAATCCGCCAGGAGAGGGGAGAGGGGAGACAGAATCGATGCTGGCAGGCAGGCGTGTGGGAGGATGGTTGTCAGGGACAGCGGTGACACCACCAGTGTCTGGGGCCCGTGGCTGAGGAGGTGAGACAGACACCCCATAATACCCTCCAACCCGACATTTCCCAGCAACCGGGCATGCTGACAAATGGGCCATTTTATGTTATTGCTGCAACATAATGTTGATGGTTGGCCTGGCTCAGATATGAGTTATTGATCTAGACGTGTGTGTCATGCACACAATAAGCAGACGTAATAATGCCACTCTGTCACGTCCTCCATATAATTGTGTGTATGTGCACAGAGGAGAGCTGAGAAGGGGAGAGAACCACTGAAATGATCAGAACAGACCACAGCAGTGTAACCATCCACAATAACCATAACGTTTTAGTAATAGAGGAAGGGTATTTTGCCTTGGATAAAAGCAATCGTATTGCAGCTTCTTGGGGTGGTGTTGAAAGTTTCATTAAGTTTTTCCCCAAGGAGCAGCTGGCATTCATAAATTGAAATTATATTCCCATTTCAGCCAACAAGGCCCAAATTAGCATTGATCTTTGTGGGACTATGCCCTCCCACCAGGATGCGAGTGAACCACATGTGTTTTTGCCTGGCGGTGCTGGTCTGGCTTTTTTAGTCCATTCTAGTCTTGTTTTAATCAGTGTCTGAGTCAGGTTTGGATCTATCTCTGTCTGTCTATCCCAGATCGTCCATCCTATATCCCTGCTCCTGCCTGTCTGCCTGCTGCCACTTTACTGCCTGCCTGTCTGTTTACCTGTCTGCCTGCTTGCTTGTCTGTCTCTCTGGGGAATGTTCAACAGTCTTCCTGCATCTACACTCCCCATCACCTTTCCATTAGGTCTGGATAATGAGCTGAGAACAGGAGCCGTCTGTGGCTGGAGGGGGGCGCTTCTCTCTCCTCAGACTATCACAGAGGCAGGAGGGCCTTGTGGGCAACTGCACCCAAGATCCAGCAGCACAGCACTCTATGGACCTCCCTCATTATAGTTTGGTCTGCTGGAGGAAAGAAATGTATGTTCTTGAGACTTGCTGTTCCTTTCAACTAGTGCATGTACGTGGGATTCAGTTTCGAATTGGAGGTTTGTCCATCAAATGCTGCTGTGATGTGCTATTTGGATGTGTTGTATGAGAGATGTGGGCCCAGAGCTGGGCCACATGTTTTGTGTGTTTAGGTGCTGATTTAAATTAATCTTATATCTTTGTTGTCGCTGAGCACATCAAAAATAAATCTTCAAAGAGGGAAGGAAATTAATTTGATTTATTCATCATTCATCTATCACTTATTGCGCACAGCCTTACTGCACTCCTTTACTCTATATTTGATATTATATTGTACAGTATTGTTAGTATTTTGTTGTAAATCATATAAGAATCTTAACTAGAGAGGGTACAATTTCTGGGGAAATTGTAGGGTGTGCTTGCTTGCGTCGGTTGCAGGTGGGTCCGTTCTCTAAGTTTTTCCCTTCTAGTGATATTTTCAAGCATTTAGCCTACTCATTGCATATTTCATTAAGAACACCCTTTTAAACAGCTGCGAACCCCCTTTGAAACAAGCTACTGTAACAACGTTGTCACTGACAGTATGGAATCGCGATTGAAACAGTACCGTCTACTAACTGAAAATATGCCCCCCAAAACGTAAATAAGTTTGACATTAATGTAGGGGGAAATGGCTAATTCAAAATAAGTTTGCTAGAGGCAAGTTAGCTGCTGTTGCTCCACATTTCACTGATTGTTTGAAAGCGCCGGAAATGAGAACGTTTCTTTTGACATAAAGTTTAGCTGTGGCTTGAACACAGTACTGTACTACACACTGCCAGTGGGCGAGCCGAGTCTGACTGAGGCTAACGTCAAACAAGCCGCGGCGTCACTCAAATTCCAAGTTTTACACAAATCACAAAAATATGCTGACCCGCTGGCTATCTTCGCAATCGCCATATCTTTAAAACACTGCTTCTGATTTTTGATGTAGAATTGACCCTGGTACGAAATTAAGAAAATACTCACCAGAGATCGACAACAGCTGACGCAATCGTCAACGGAGGCTGACGGGGCTCTCACGTAGCAAACCAATCAAAGTTTTTACAGCAACCTACATTAAAATCTCACCATCTGGCTGTCTTCACAATAGTCATATCGTCATAACATTGCCCTCCTTCTGTTTTTTTTGTGTAGAATTGACCGAACTATAACATTACGAAAATACTAAACTATGACGCTTGCATGTCTGCCGCCTAGGCAGTCTCACGGGCGACCCGCACTCGCTCAAATTACAAAGACTTTCACGACCTAAACAAAAAATCTGAGATGGCAGTTCCACTCGAAATTGCTTTCTCAACAAAACCCAATGGTTGGTAATTTTGGGGGTTGGCATTTTTCACTCATAATCCAAGCTCCAATTTACGTGCTAGGACGTCTCTATCACGTTGTATCCATGCGTCGTTGCTAACGTGTGCTGACGTGGTGACGTAGCTAGCACTGGCTACCCTTCGTTGACTAAAGGCACTTTTTTGCCACAAAAACGTTGTAACCTCCTAAACCGTGCCACGGAACGTAAATATAAATACAAGCAACGCAATCGAGACCAAGACGAAACTTTTGACACAGGCGTTGTCTATGTAGTCCAAATATTGACTGATCCTTAGGGGGGCGAAAATAAACATTAATAATAACTAGAAACGGCTGTTCCTGCGAAACAGCAGTGAGAATGCTGAAAACCTGAATGGGGATAGCTGACCATGCTAAAAAAGCGGAAAATTGTGAAAATTTAGTAGAAAGTTATAAGCTGAAGTGCCTGAAAGGTATTTTTGAAAGGGGCTGGAGTTGGACGAAGGTATAAAACTACAGAAAAGAGAAGAAAAATGCAAAAAGAGAAATAATTGAGAAGAATTTGAAAATTTAGCAGAAAATGATTTGCTGGAGTTTCAAAAGGCCTGAAATGTATGTTAGAAAGGACCTGCAGCAAGATGAAGGCAGAAAAGTACAGAAAAGAGAAGAAAAATGTAAAAGTACTGGCAGTTGGAAGGTACTGCTGTGAAATGTATTTTTGAAAGGACCTGGAGCAAGATGAAGGCAGAAAACAGAAGAAAAGAAGAAGAAAAATGCAAAACAATAAGGGCAAAAATTCAGAAAGATGAGCTGCAGGATAATGTGAAAATTTAGCAGAAAACCAGTTGCTGAAGTTTGGGTTGAACGAATTTGAAGGTAAAAGGACAACACTGGAATGACTTGAACTTGCTGGAAAAACGTAGCAACCGTTGGTCATTGGCAACAGACTGGCAACATTTCTAACCTAGAATCTAGGTTTCAGGTTCAAGGTGGAGGAGAAACTAATCATGTGTGCCTGCACACCCAGTCCTGTTCAGACACTGAATTCAAAGATGACATAAAAATAAAAACTTTTAAATTCAATCACGTCACATTACGTGACTTTGTTGGTTGTGCAACTGCAAAAGCTACTTGAACTCAGATTAAAATGCTGCTGCAAAAAAAGATGAACTACAGTATTGTGGGTATTAAATAAGATCATGCTACATCTAACCAGCCGATCATTTCTTGCAAGTGTGTCAAAGTGGTATTTGTACAGACTGTATTAACACCGTAGGCGTGAACAATGCATGCATCGTCATCGTCGTCCATCTGACTTTAGCCGAAGCGAAGCTAGAGAGAGGATGCATTGGGAGATTTCCTACAGTAAGCTAGATACTGCTTCAAATTGAAAACGGAGAAGATATTTGAGTAAAGACAAGTTACTTAACATCTGTGTTCAATATCGTCAATTAAAAGTAAAAACTTTCCAGTTACGAAGCGTTTGTTCGTAGGATTAACGCCAGCTGCAGCAAACACTTGAAACTTGCTCAAATAAAAACGATCTGGCTAGATTATGTACACTTTAAGCTCAATGTACATACCTTGTTTGGCCAATTTGGTCGATTGTGGAAAAGAAGTCGAACCGTTTTTAGTTATGGAGAGCCATCGCGCTAGCTCGACTATAGGAGAGAATAACAGACAGCTAGAATCCACACCTCAAACAAGTTAACCTAGACGCAAAACTATACGTCCAATCCAAAAAATAAGGATATTTTCCGAGACTCTGCCGAAACCATAGATATCATTTATATGTCTGTGCGGTCAGAAATACAACTCTTGACAGTTTCGAAAACGTGTACCCAATTCTGCTTTCATGGTGCTTGTTTGTTTGGTTGCCACGGTGATGGCGCAGCTGTGATAGCTAACGAGCTAGGCAGAGAGAAAAACGAACATTTACCTAGAATCCACACCTCAAACAAGTTGACCTAGACGCAAAACTACAGGTCCAATCCAAAAAATAAGGATATTTTCCGAGACCCAAGACTCTGCCGAAACTAGATATGTCATTTATATGTCTGTGCGGTCAGAAATATGTCTCTACCGGCAGTTTCGAAATCGTCTTCCTTCTTGCTTTCTCTGACGGATTTTACCCACCTCTCCATTGAAGTTGGTGAGAGAATTTGAAAGGCTGCTCTCGCTTCAAGGCTCATAGCTGAAAATCTGTAAATGTGAGCTCTTTAGTAGTTACATTGGCTGAAAGAGGACAAGTATTTCCTACATTTTAAGGTATAACTTGTTTCTGTAAGTTAAACTATATGAACGTTAGAGGAATTTGTTTGACAATTTAGTTGAATATCAGAAAAAGAGCAGGCAGCAGAGTGTGCCACTCTGCTTGCTGCTCATTCATAAAAGTCAAGAAGGAGCAAACATTTTAATGTATTTCAAACTGTCATAATTCAAAATTGGCTGAATATTTGAAAAAGCTGAATCATTTGGGAATAGCTGAATGTCTTGTGAACATTTTAAAGGTTGAATGGTGTCTCTAGCTGAAAGTATGCTGAAGTAGTTACGTTTGAAAGAGGAGGAAGCTTTTTAATGATTTGAAAGGATTTACCATTACTTTCAATGGGAGAATAATTTGCACAAAAACCTTAATGTCTTAAAAAGTATAAAAGTGAGAAATACCAAAAGTCATAGCCATCATCTCCTGAAGGAGCTGAACGTTTTGATACAAAAATTGTAGGAATCGGTGAAAGTATGCAGGATGAGTTAAAGGCCAAAGAAACGGCGGAAGAACTAAGGAGTTGAAAAACAAGAGTGAGAATGCTGAACAGCATTCTCACAATAATATATATGTGAGAGAACAAAGGTTGTGCTCTCGCCGAAGGCTTGAGCACACCCAAAAAGTGTGTGCAGTCCATAAATATTAAATTGATGTACTGCACACACTTAAGATTCTTATATGCTTACTGTATGCACCTGTTTATTTCTGTTTATTGCGATACCCTTTAGCCTTATAAGGGCTAATCTTCCAGGGTTCGAACAATTAACAAATACACACATGTATGACATATACAGATTACAGATCAAATAAACATAGTCATACATAATCATCACATAAAATATACAGTTTAAAAATTCCCATAACTATTAATCTAGTTTGCGAGCAAATGGTGAATTGCCTTTTTGAAGGTTGCAAGACTGGACAGAGATCTGATGTTTGGTGGTAGGGTGTTCCAAAGATTAACTGCACGGTAAAGAAAGGTTCTCTTTTTGGAGTTTGTTTTTGGCTTCTGCCAACCACCAAAGAAATGTCCTTGTTTTTGTTTTCTACTTTATTCTAATTCTGAGCAAGGGACATGAGATTATATTAAACACGTGGTGGTGAAATACATATGTTGGTCTCTATAACACGCACACACACACCAAAATAATACATACACAGAAAACCATAGACCCCAGTACGTCAACAACAAAATATCTTTCCTAAACAGAAAGCACATTGCTAACAAACACACCAACAGAGACCGGGCTTTAGGGCTGGGCGATATGGTTAAAAAATTATTGATATAGATATTTATATTTCCATTCGATAACGATAATTAAGATGATAGACCACAGATCCGTAGTAGTAGCAAAATAAGTCTCTTCCTCAACTTTTTCCCTACACTCTGCATAAAGTTTAGGCAGTGCGGTGTGAGAGAAATGTTTGCAGCCTGGGAGCACGTAGGCCTACCTGGGGTCAAGTAACTTAAGCTTTTTAAAAGCTTGCTTTTTATCAATACCTTGGCGCAAGCTCACACTTTCTGCATGTTCCAACGAGTGATTTTGCTTCAGGTGGTAAGAAAAGGTTTCTTATATACTAGGATTATAATTGGACCAATACGCTGTTCTTATTGTTCCAGAGACGTTCTAATAAATCGGCAAAACCGTTGGCGTACCTCTCCAGAGGTCCGCAAAAGATTTACGGACCTAGCAAGCGGTTGCCCTGGAGATGTTGACAACATGGCGTCTACTCCAGATTCGTCGTGTTTGATTTGGGATTTTCCCACGTAGTATTTAAGAAGGAAGAAAACCAAATATGGACTTTTCGACGGTCTCGGTTAACAAACGTTTAAACAAATCTCTGCTTACAAAAGCGTTTGTCGACCTGTCGAGAAGTCCACATTTGCAGTTTGTCGTATTACCAGACTTGGTAGCCACCTGTTTGTTTACTACACAATTTGCACCGAACATTGCTCTGCTCTTTGTCGGATTTCAAAAAGCCAAACCACTTCCAAACTAGAGAGGGTACAATTTCTGGGGAAATTGTAGTGTGCTTGCTTGCGTCGTTCGCAGATGGGTCCGTCCCCTTAAGTTTTCCCATCTAGTGATATTTTCAAGCATTTAGCCTACTCATATTGCATAATTCATTAAGAACCCCCTTTGAAACAAGCTATTGTAACAACGTTGTCACCGGCAGTATTTCAGATGGAATCGCGATTCAAACAGTAAGCTACCATCTGCTAACTGAAAATATGCCCCCAAAAAGGTAAATAAGCTTGACATTTATTTAGGGGGAAATGGCTAAAGCGCCGGAAATGAGAAAGTTTCTCTTGACATAAAGTTTAGGCTGTGTCATTGAAAACAGCGACGCACCACACAAGCTTGAGTTTAAAAACATTATTTAATGTGAAATTACTTAATGTACGTGCAAGTCTTGATTTGCTTAAATGTAGCCTGCATGTGCTGTTAGTAGCCTACACCACAGCACGATACGATAGGCTACTCGCTGTGCAACACCCAGAGTTAATATAACTAGAGTAAGCTACTTTTGTCTTCCAAGATCGCGTCCCCATTCATTTCTATGAAAAGTGCTCAGTGGCGCAGTGAGGCAAGCGAGAGCGCGAGACTGGACGCGGCCATCTTTCCACTTCCGTGTCTTCCGGTCTAGCTTTAAACAGTGGCTCTTTTTTCCCCTAGCTCCGAGACCTCGTGCACGCTTGCAACTAGCTGTACACGTCATACTTTGCGACAACCAGTCGCGAGCATAGATTTATATGGTTACGAGCGTGTGAGCTAAGGCATTGCAGTTGCAGAATCTATGGGCAGAATGGGGTACAAGTCCGATAAGAATCAGACACATGATGCAAACTTAACGGAAATGTATTCTGTCACTGTATAGTATTCCTTTCACTTGTTTTTTAGAAATAGGCTATAGGGCTAAATATAGGGCTATTCTAGATGGAACTCATCACATATATTGCTTTTTTTCTTCGTGATATGAGTATGATTTCCAACGCATTGTATCGGATGAAATAAACTGTTAACATGAACAGCTCCGTCGTTGTTCTCGCCAGGCAAAGAAAGCTTAATAGTTATTTTGGTAACCGAAATCTTCCATAATGCAGACTTACCATTGCTTACTGTCAACTTTATATTCAAACGAAATGCCACGAAATTCACACTGCCTTCAATTTCACATCAGTGTCGAAATGTGACCTGTGTTTTATATGTTCAACCTAGAAAACTAAACGTCTATTAATGGATATAACGTGATCTAACAAGACATGTTAATAATGTAATAAATAAAAGCTTGAGAAGTGTGTCTAAAATATATTTTATTGAACGTCTTTGCTCCAGATAGACATGTCAACAATCTATGCTCACGCTTAACATAATATAATATTTGCCATCAAAAATCTGTTTATCTGTTTTAAAATAACGGGAATAAACTATATTAACCACATTTAATGTATGTGTGACAACCATTTGCTAAACTTGCTAGAACAGGGCAGGCAACTCAAGCTGTTTCTCAACTCAAATTTCTCTGTGCTCATTCAATATAAGTCTATGGCTCATTCAGCTCCATGTAAATCGGCTATCGGCCAATGTGAACTTTTGTGCTCGTGCCCTGTTAGTATCCGCGAGCACATTTGCAGGCAACTTTTATTGACGTAAGCAAATAAATGGGGTGCTAGTTTACCCATTTCGGATTGGTTTCAAACTTAGCAAAAATCGGGAAAAATTCTTCTATGAAAAAGCTAGTAGTATGAGCCAGGTTCGAGAATCGAACAAAAATTATTGGGGGAGATAGTTTTGTAAATGTTGACTGGAGTTAATAGAATAAAAACGACCGGAAGAGTCGGAAACCTAACCGTAAATGCAATACCACCTACATCCACCGGGGCCGTTGCTTCAAGCCGAGGGGCGAGGGGTGGGGGCTTGGCAACAGCACATCTATGCACGTTGTATCCATGCGTCGTTGCTAACGTGTGCTGATGTTGTGACGTTGACACCGAGTAGCCTACCCTTTGTTGACACAAAAGTTGACACTTTTTGCCCCAAAAACTTAAGTTCAGCCTATACCGTGCAACGGAACGTAAATAAAAATACAAGCAACTCAATCGCTAACAAGACGAAACTTGACACAAAGTTGTCTATGTAGGCCAAATATTGACGGATCCTTAGGAGGGCAAAAAGAAACAATAAAAACTAGAAAGTGCATTTCCTACAGAAAATGCGTTGGAATGCTGAAAATACAGAAATGAGAAAATACCCGCAAGCTGAAATTAATTTCAAAAATGTGTGAGTCACACAAAAGAAGGAATGTGGAAGCTGAACTGCATCATCTAACAAAGCTAAGAGCTTAAATACAATGCGGGAGAAGCTGAAAGCTTAACTGTTAAACCGTAGAAGAAGTAGGCTAGTCGTAACAAGAATATTATAGTTTTAACAGCTGAAATTATAGTTGGGATAGTAATAGCAGTAGCAGATACAGTAGTATCAGTGGCGTAGTAGAATACAACAGTTCCATTAGCAATAGTAGTAAAAGAGATATTAGCAACATCTGCAGAATTAGTAGTTGTAGTAGTGTTGATTACTGTTGATTGTTGTTTTGTCTTCTTTTCTTCAGGTACACTCTTGCACTTTTTGAGTTTCATGTTGTTTAATTGTAACTTGTTTAACTGCATGATCTTATGGTTCTTCCCTTTGGCACTTATTTGTTTTTTTCACAATGTATGCTTCATGTTTTGGCTGCTCGCAATGTTTGGGGCTATCCCGTTGTTATGATCAGTGACCTATGCTCTTTTGTAAAGCTCTCTCTTGGAAGTCGCTTTGGATAAAAGCGTCTGCTAAATGCATAAATGTAAATGTAGTAGTGGCATAAGATATATCAGCAGGTGCAGTAGTTGTAGCAGCACTAGTAGTGATAGTAGTTGTGTAGTCGTGCTCTTACGGTGCGTTCACACTGCAGCATTTTTTAACGCTCTGCACCGCTTGCCTTCCCACAGTACACCACGCTCGGGGGCGTGTTAGAAAAGTTAATACAGAGTTGTAGTTCTCTAAGGTCACTGTTGTAGTCATGAACAAGCGTGCAGACTTGGGTTCATGTACTCACAATATCGATCAAAATACCACTTTTACACAACATTTGTGTAAAAATACAGAATTTTTACTAGTGCAAGATTACAGAAGAATACATGTTACGCCACCGGTCACTCAACCAGTCGTTTGTAGGCTGGGCTAGCAAGCTAGCAGTGGCACAGAACAGTCACATAATGTGACCAGACTGAATTTAAAAGTATAAAAACACACTAGGGACACTGACAACGTCGGCAACCCTGCACCATGCATTATTAGTTTAATGTAATCAGGCTCGTCACATTACGTAACTTTGTTCTGAACAGAACTGTGCAGACACATACGATAAGTTGAATTGTAAAACCTAGAAATGTTTACCATGACAAACAGTTGCTACGTTACAAGAAACCAATCCGATTGGCCAACGCTAGCATTTTCACCCTCCTCATTTACATAAAGTTGAGAAAATCCAACTTGCAACGCTCCGCTCGCCTTCCCACAATGCCCTACGCGAGCGGCAATGCCTGGTTTAATTGAAAATGAATTGGAAGCCGACGCGCCGCCCGCTCCGCTGCAGTGTTAATGAGACGAGTTGACTGAATAGCTCTGTCTTGTGACTCCACTAATCAGCTAATACCAATCACCCAGTGGTGTAGTGGTAAAAATAGAGGTGGGTAAACTATGAATTTTATTATTTATTTATTTACAGGGTCCTCAAGCACCCCCACACACACGCACACACACGCATTGACCGTGAGACACACGCATTTCAGCCTTGAGAACCCTGTTTATTTGTTCATTTTTACGTTTCATTAGGCCTATTTGGATGGAACCGGTAAGGTTGGCTTGTATCTGCATCATCGTATTTAAAAGAACGTTAATAATAGTAGGCTAGCCGTTTCCCTGTCTTAATGCGATGTTGTGCAAACCAAAACAACGTTTACAAACGTGAATTGATCTTACTCTGTACTTGACGCCTTTTGCGGACATCTGTGGGAGTGGGAGCACTCGATGGTCTCTTAAAAAATCGCCCGATATCCATGGCTAATTAATCCATTCCGAACAGGTAGACTAATCCACAACGTGTATGTGTGTACATACTTCGTGGATGATTGGTGTCGCCACCGCAGCCGCAACGCAATGATTGGAGGGTCACAGACCATACAGCGCAGATGAAATGATTCGAATCACAATCTGTAATACTCATAATTCTTGTCAGAATATGAGTCTGAGAACTCTCCATTGGGCTGTGACTATAGGGCGTGTTTCAACCGAACCCGGAAAACAAATGCCTCTTCGCTCAATTGGATAGACCTACAACCAATCAGAGCAACGTGGTATGTTAACTTTTACCAAACCCCGTAGGAAGGACGGCAAAAACATATTTTCCATCGACAAATGCCTTGATTGCGTTTCTCTGTTCGTCTTTCAAAATTAATGCGCTGTCGATGTCTTCTAAAACAGACTCGATGGCAGAATCATAACATCCCAGCTCTCCAGCGGTAGCCATGTTTGTTGAAAACGAATTCAACCAAAGCGCTCTTTGGTGACGTGGTTGATTACGTTCCTGTTGATCATCTGTCCATCATCGTATAAAGCCCGCCCTGACAATTTCATTGGTCCGAACAGCTTCTGTTCGGACATAGTTGTTCCCCAACCGAGACTCCCCAGACCCATCTTCCCGACCAAATTATTTTGTGGGCAGGGATAAGTTGGGCTGGCAGCCAGGCTACTAATGTTGGCAAAGCCCTGTCGCTTTTCAGGGCACACGATTTCTGCAGCTTTCAGCATGCATGTTTTCACGAACTCACCCTCAGAAAATGGCTTGGATCCTAACGCTATCTTGTTAGCAATAAGGTAGCTAGCTTTCACCGCTGCATCACCCATTCTGGGTGCGTTGCTGTCACGTGCTGTTTATGTTCGGATCTGCAGTGCGACCGCTGCTGGACAAATTTGGAATATATGTTCCTTTTTTTCAAATTTGGACGTCTCGCGGGCCGGATTGAACCATCTGGCGGGCCGGTTTTGGCCCGCAGGCCGTATGTTTGACACCACTGAATGATAAAACGGCTTGCCATATAGGGCCAAATAAATTACTGACGCAATCGGAATTTACATGTCATCTTCAATGCGCCGTATTCACTCGTAGAGGAACCTGGTTTGTTTTGCTTTTCCCTCCGTTGTACCAAACTCGTACCGAACCGTGATGTCTGAACCGCGGTATGAACCGAACCGTGACTTCAGTGTACCGTTCCACCCCTAGAGCACACCCAATAACTGAAGAAGACAAACCCTTTTTATCAATCATTTCTTCATTGGAAGTTGCTCCCTCGCCATGGCTATCGCTGCCACTGTTTTCGGCAATAAGACTCATTTTCCGCGGTTAACATTAGCTACTCCACTGGAGGTGCTCAGTATATTTTTGTGAGCGTAGGCTACCATTTCTCCGCAACTTCCTGTTGCATCACAGAAATTAAATGGACTGCTGTTCCTAATTATTCTCTATCGACTATCAATATTATTGAAAATGAATTAATGTTACGATATCTTTATTGAGGGAAGTCATTACTTCGATATTTTTTTTAATCGGTTTATCTCCCAGCCCTACCGGGCTTGTTCCCATACATACACAAACCATGTAGTTGCCTTCTGACAGGCTGCCCCCACCAGTTGTAGAGCACATAGAGCACTGTGCAGAAGAGCACCCCCAGGCTGGAGCACTGACCCCCCGGTAATGTATCTCCCAGGAGGAGGGGAGGCCTCTCTCTCTACAGCTGTAAACTCGCTGACTCCTCCCCTGGGACAGGGGAGCAAGGTGATGCCATCGCCAAGGTTACATGGCAGGGGGATAGAATACTGATGCCGGAGCTGTTATCTGGCGACGAAGTATGGGGGCTGCTGGAGCTGGCGTTGAGTGTGGAGTAGCCTCAGACGCAATTCTGGGATCCAGACATGTATGTTTGCGAGGGGGGCGGGGCTGGGGGGGGGGACTGCATTCTGGGTGCATGTACCTTCATGTGCGTCCTGAGGAGTGCGTGTAGCTTTGCGTAAGAATGTTAAGAAGTGTGCTTGTGCACATGTCTGCTTGTGCATGCATGTGTATGTATGTGTGTGCATAGTTTGCATGACACTGCAAGGTTTGGTGCGAGCAGGCTCCGATGATTCTGTGGAATGTAAACTAACCACTGCGGAGTTCTAGCCTGTCGTCAGTCCGATGTCCCTCCCCCAAGCCGACACTACCGTCTCCTCAGGAGCGCAGCTGTTCCCGATGCTTTCGCTAGCCAGGCTGAGATACCAGGCCCTCAAGCACCTAGCTTCTACCTCAGTTGCCACGGTGATTTGCTCCCGCCTCGTCTCTATTTTCATGTGCATGCAAAGGAGTATAGTGTGAACAGAAACAACCAGTTACATTGCAGACATTATAATTTCTAGAGCCATTCACTACCTGCATTCCTGTGGCTGTTAGAATTAATTCCAGGAATTAAATAATTTCTGCTGAGATCTTTTGCACACATTAATTGTTGTAATAGGACCTGACCAATCTTGCGACAAATGATTCTGTTTGCCTTCAAACCAATGAACTCACTGCCCATTCAAGTCGTTTGGAAAACAATCGCTTGAGGCACCACAAAGCAAAAACATTCCTCACCCACCTCCACACTTCTAGCAGTTTTCACTGTGTGCTTAAATGTGTTTGTGTGTGCATCAACTGAACTGTGTGTCACCGCTCCCCTGCAGCACCAGCCACCTGCACCCCGCAGAGGTTCATGTGATGACAATGGCTAATTTACCCAGCAGGCTGAATAAAAGCCAAACCTCCAGCACTCAGAAGAGGGCTACTGGTGGAGACACCCAGCCCAGGCAATAGCAATATTTTGTGCCCCAAGATTACAAATATCCAAATCCGGTGCGGAAAATGGGTCTGGACGGGTGAGGAAGTCCTGTGTCAATGTCAACCCAGATGCTATCTATGCTGACACCCATAGCGTTAACCCAACACTGTGAAGGACTAGGAACTTCTATGGTATATTGAAATTAGGCTGTGGGAAATAACAAACGTTTCTATGCCGAGGTGGCCAGTGTTGAGCATAAAAGTATGTGTACTCATTTGTTATGACTGTTATTGTTGAGTCAAATATACACAATCTTTCCATTTTAAAGGGAACAGCTGTATAAATTGTTTAAAGGTACCAAGGAGTGAGCAGTTGCTCAAATGGAAATGCTTTCTGTCAAATGGAAATTCTTTCTTTCAAAGAACTGGGGAGAATGACCAAATAAAGGAGCTTCAAATATTCAGTTGTTGCAATGGCAATACTAGTTGAACTGGCCTTTCACATATCTAACATTGATATCCAACCGCCTTAAAATGTAAACCATCTGTCACAACCATTTGTGTGTCAGTTAGATGCAAAGGATGTTTTGTCCTTATCACTTATTTTGGTCTACTCATCCAAACCCCTGTCCCCATTCACTTTACTTGAAGGTTCATGTCGAATGCCAACAACTGTTGCCTAGCAACAAAATATTCACCCTGCTGAAATCCACTCCATTATTTATTTTTCCAGTTTCACATTTCAGAGAGAAAAAAGTATTTAATGCAGCAATTCCAAGTTTACAAATCCCAAAAGAGCTTAAGTAATGGTGTGAACTGTGCGACATTTAATGAAACATTCTACGGGGTAGTGGAATGGGATTTGGAGGATGAGTTTATGTAGTTGAGTTCAACTACACGTTCAACATTTTTGTAAATGTATATTTATATATATCATACCATAGCACCATGTTAGCAAAGTACTTCTTCTGACTTCTATGTTCTGTTTTCATACATTATAATGAGTAATTACATTATTACACTATCAAGCATTATAATGATTTACGTATTGCTTAGATGTTATGCATGCATTATAGTACGTAAATAATGCATAATGCAGAAGATTTGAGGATTAAATAACTCAACATCAATTCTATGTGTCCAGATCGATATCTTGCATCCATCTCAGCATGATATCTCTGTGTATACACTGCACAACAAAGGCTTATTGTGACAACAAGGTACATTTCACAGCTAGGAGGTTGACGAGAGCTCTAATCGAAAGTTACAAAAAAACAACACAAATGAATGTGGCCCCATCAGTTTCCTTCCTCATTTCACATTTTACAAAATGTTTCATGTGGTAGTCCTAAAACATTTCTTCTGGAGTGACATCATTTCTATTGATAATATATGGTTCAGAGACAAACAAGAAATATACACATGAAATTATGAATTTGTCCTGACTATGTATCAACACGAGTATACAATTTGAATCAAAACATGTATTTCGCTTTCTAAATTATGTACACATGGACCTTTTGTATATAAGTTTGGGATTTATTATAATTGTATTGAACCTTGATGGAATTAAACTATCTTTACTTTTGCATGATCATGGTTTCATCACAATTCTGCTCAAAACATTCATCAATGTATTTGTCACACCACAGTAAACAATGAAAAAGCCAAGTTTAGAAGAAAATGTAATTTAATTACATTTTCTGTAGTCTTTGAAACTTGAAACAAGTCAAAGTAAACACATTCTAAACATCATAACAAACAGGTCCAATAATTTGGCTAATAGCCATCAAAACATCATGACATAATCACAACACAGGAGGAGCCCATATCAATTTAAACAATTACGGTTGAGACTATTAATGTATATGGTCACTGCACAGGTTTAGACTAAAATGGTGAATTAATGGTAAATTAAGAATTTAAGTGTTGTGATTGTTCTTGAATAGTTATAATCCTTGTACATTTAAAAACCTGTGCAGTGACAGTGACCATACACATAACAGCAGTCACTCACAGAAAAACGTACAAAAACTAAACAGACATTTTTCCTAAAAGTTTAAAACTCTCAACATTCCACCTATGCAACATTCTCACGTTACATCCAATTCAACCAACGCAATCGCTACCAAGACGAGCACTGCCAGTCTAGTACTGTACTGTAGTAGTACAATTTTACCAGGGCAGCTTCTCCACACAGGGCTATATCGCATTTTGCGTTGTTACTGACAATGATCGCTACCTGTGAGCTTTTTAACGAGCGATTTTCCACTAAATAAATGTCAAGCTTATTTAGGTTTTTGGGGGCATATTTTCAGTTAGCAGATGGTACTGTTTGAATCGCGATTCCATATTCTACTGCCGGGTAACGTCGTAGAATAATCTTCAAAGGGGGTACTTTATTAATGAAAGAATGCAATATGAGTAGGCTAAATGCCGGAAAATATCACGAGAAGGGAAAAACTTAAAAGGACGTTTAAGTAATAGAGATTAGGTCAATTTTTACACCGGTCTGCCAAATGTATTCGTTTTGATTCAGCTATGAGGCTGCCTCTTGCAGGGGAAATGAGAAGACATCTATTTCATTCTACACTTCACTCGTATTTTGATTTGTAAATGAGCAGCAAAAAAAAGATGCTTTTAAATCTATGTAATCTTTATAAATAATAAGTATGCATTTTTATGTAAAATATACAGAAATATCAGTTGTAAAAATGTCATTAAAAAACAGATCCTGCAACCGACGCAAGCAAGCACACCCTACAATTTCCCCAGAAATTGTACCCTCTCTAGTTGTCATTGTTGTGCCGGTTTACCATTGTAACCATGAGTTAAATGAGTGTTACGTTTCATAAAAGGAGCTGGATTATTTCAACATTCGTGTACACACAATAATCAGCTTCTTTCAACTAAGGATCTGCGGTGTCACTTGGCGAAGGCCCCCGTTCTCGCTAAGTGACGCAAGATCAGCGGCGTGTGAAGGGCCCCTAAACATTAAAATATATGAGTGAATCAGAGTAAAGTGACATTTATTAAGTTTACTTCTTGACGTACTTACATTAATTGAAAGTGCACTTGAAAGTATTCCAAAGTATACTTGAGGTACTTTAGGAAGTATACTTCATGAACTGAAAGTGCACTACACAGGCTACTTTACAGTATTCAAAAGTAAACCTAAAATACACTATAAGTGTACTTTAAAGTGTACTAAATGACCTAAAAAGTGGGCCAATTCAGTTTACTTAGTACAAAAATAGTATATAAAATATAGCTGCAAGCAGCGATGCGGGTTCCTCCGCAAAATGGCAAAATATTATAAACATGTACACTGTCGAAGATCGAGAGTTGGACAACAAGAGAGCCAAACTACTTCATGTTTGGCCAACAACAGGCTGAATGGGGATTTGAACTCATGAGAATAAGGTTACAAGTCAGTCTCTCTATCCTCTCAGCTACACACCAACTGTTGAGATTGTATGAATAGAAAGGGCAGAGTATTAGCTTTGGTCAGCTTTGGGACAAAGGTTAAGAAACGGTTGACATTTCAAGGTGAAATTTCATGAAATTGTGCATGGTATTTCAGAATGATGTCATCCTGTTTAACTAAACAGATAATCAAAATTATGACAGGCCAAAAGATAATGGCTGGATTCCAACCAACTACCTTATACTTTACAGGTCACCATGCCAGCCCATTGAGCTATTCTCAGTGTTGAATATTGTCATGTTCAGTTACTGTATAAAAAAGTAAGGTGTTTCTCCTGTGGCAAGCGTTGTTAGATTCAGCCAACGTTGAAACAGCTTTAATTCAATCATATTTTGACATACCAAGGTGAAATTGTTTGTGGTACTTCAGAAAGATGTCATCCTGTTTAACTGAACAGATAATCAAAATTATGACAGGCCAAAAGATAATGGCTGGATTCCAACCAACTACCTTATACTTTCCAGGTCACCATGCCAGCCCATTGAGCTATTCTCAGTGTTGAATATTGTCATGTTCAGTTACTGTATAAAAAAGTAAGGTGTTTCTCCTGTGGCAAGCGTTGTTAGATTCAGCCAACGTTGAAACAGCTTTAATTCAATCATATTTTGACATACCAAGGTGAAATTGTTTGTGGTACTTCAGAAAGATGTCATCCTGTTTAACTGAACAGATAATCAAAATTATGACAGGCCAAAAGATAATGGCTGGATTCCAACCAACTACCTTATACTTTCCAGGTCACCATGCCAGCCCATTGAGCTATTCTCAGTGTTGAATATTGTCATGTTCAGTTACTGTATAAAAAATTAAGCTGTTTCTCCTGTGGTAAGCGTTGTTAGATTCAGCCTAAGTTGAAACTGCTTGTACATTTCCTATAAAAACGGGACAACGGGATGACTGTGTTGCTGCTGTAAAGAATAACTTTCTCATCGTTTTTTTAAACAGGTTGTTTGGAGTGCCATAACTTGTCTTGGAAGGGAATTTTAAATCATGCCTAGCATCAGTGGGAATGTGTCCTGGCTTAGGTTACTGAAATGAATTTGTGCAACAGGCAAGGGATCAACCTGAACAATCAATTTACTTCATTAGAGATAACCATTAGAGTTATCAGATGATCAGAGTGTTGTGATGGGCTCAAATAAACATGCATTGCTGTGTTTTTACAACCGGAGGATTGATCGGAAGACTAGAAACTGTTTTGTCAGAATAAAAAATTAAAAACTTGCCTCTGACTGGTTTTGAACATTAAACCCTTTGCTTACCAGCACAACATCTCAGCCAATTGAGCCATTCCCAGACATGGATTACACAAAACTGGATAATAAAAAAAAGCTGTTTCTCCAATGGCGAGCATTGTCAGATTTGGTCGAAGTTCAAACAGCTGTAATTCAGTTATATTTCGACATATCAAGGTGAAACTTTGCATGGTACTTCAGGGGCATGTCACCTTAAAGCCTATTAAGTTTGAACCATCCTTCAAAAATACATTTGATTTAGTGACACAAACATATTGAGGCAATGTGTACATTTACATAAATACACCTCTTTCAGCCATTTTGTATTTGATTCAATTTTCTTAAGTCACGTTTTTAAATACGTCAATGATACATATCTGTACAAAATCTCAAGTCAATCAGATCTTTGGTTCAAGAGAAGAGGAATTTTTAAGGTTTTCCAAAGTTATCACTGTACAGGAAAATCCATCATGGCGGACCTTATGGGTCCTTGAGGCTTTTTTGTTCCTCATGAAAAATGAGGCATGCACACCAAGTTTCAGAAGAATTGGAGCAATGGGGTGGAAATGCCATCACTTTGAAAATGGGACTTTTGGGCGTGGCCTGTGGCGCCCCCTATGGTCCGATGTGGCCCATATTTGGTGTGGGGGTACCCACTTCAATGTAGTATCAAAGTGCCAAATTAGAAAATGTATGACCAGGGACTTTTTGAGATATTGAGGCATAAGGAGAAGAAAAATAATAATAATAAATATAGCTGCAAGCAGCGATGCGGGTTCCTCCGCAAAATGGCAAAATATTATAAACATGTACACTGTCGAAGATCGAGAGTTGGACAACAAGAGAGCAAAGCTACTTCATGTTTGGGCAACAACAGGCTGAATGGGGATTTGAACTCATGAGAATAAGGTTACAAGTCAGTCTCTCTATCCTCTCTGCTACACACCAACTGTTGAGATTGTATGAATAGAAAGGGCAGAGTATTAGCTTTGGTCAGCTTTGAGACAAAGGTTAAGAAACGGTTGACATTTCAAGGTGAAATTTCATGAAATTGTGCATGGTATTTCAGAATGATGTCATCCTGTTTAACTGAACAGATAATCAAAATTATGACAGGCCAAAAGACTATGGCAGGATTCCAACCTACGACCTTATACTTTACAGGTCACCATCCCAGCCCATTGAGCTATTCTCAGTGTTGAATATTGTCATGTTCAGTTACTGTATAAAAAAGTAAGGTGTTTCTCCTGTGGCAAGCGTTTTTAGATTCAGCCTAAGTTGAAACAGCTTTAATTCAATCATATTTTGACATACCAAGGTGAAATTGTTTGTGGTACTTCAGAAAGATGTCATCCTGTTTAACTGAACAGATAATAAAAATTATGACAGGCCAAAAGATAATGGCTGGATTCCAACCAACTACCTTATACTTTCCAGGTCACCATGCCAGCCCATTGAGCTATTCTCAGTGTTGAATATTGTCATGTTCAGTTACTGTATAAAAAAGTAAGCTGTTTCTCCTGTGGTAAGCGTTGTTAGATTCAGCCTAAGTTGAAACTGCTTGTACATTTCCTATAAAAACGGGACAACGGGATGACTGTGTTGCTGCTGTAAAGAATAACTTTCTCATCGTTTTTTTAAACAGGTTGTTTGGAGTGCCATAACTTGTCTTGGAAGGGAATTTTAAATCATGCCTAGCATCAGTGGGAATGTGTCCTGGCTTAGGTTACTGAAATGAATTTGTGCAACAGGCAAGGGATCAACCTGAACAATCAATTTACTTCATTAGAGATAACCATTAGAGTTATCTCTACCATGGGTAGACTACAAGTAGCTAGCTACTGTGGTGAACCTGGCTTGTTTTGCAGTGGTTTACACAGTCTCGCTAAACAGATGATCAGAGTGTTGTGATGGGCTCAAATAAACACGCATTGCTATGTTTTTACAACCGGAGGATTGATCGGAAGACTAGAAACTGTTTTGTCAGAATAAAAAATTAAAAACTTGCCTCTGACTGGTTTTGAACATTAAACCCTTTGCTTACCAGCACAACATCTCAGCCAATTGAGCCATTCCCAGACATGGATTACACAAAACTGGATAATAAAAAAAGCTGAATGGCGAGCATTGTCAGATTTGGTCGAAGTTCAAACAGCTGTAATTCAGTTATATTTCGACATATCAAGGTGAAACTTTGCATGGTACTTCAGGGGCATGTCACCTTAAAGCCTATTAAGTTTGAACCATCCTTCAAAAATACATTTGATTTAGTGACACAAACATATTGAGGCAATGTGTACATTTACATAAATACACCTCTTTCAGCCATTTTGTATTTGATTCAACTTTCTTAACTCACGTTTTTAAATACGTCAATGATACATATCTGTACAAAATCTCAAGTCAATCAGATCTTTGGTTCAAGAGAAGAGGAATTTTTAAGGTTTTCCAAAGTTATCACTGTACAGGAAAATCCATCATGGCGGACCTTATGGGTCCTTGAGGCTTTTTTGTTCCTCATGAAAAATGAGGCATGCACACCAAGTTTCAGAAGAATTGGAGCAATGGGGTGGAAATGCCATCACTTTGAAAATGGGACTTTTGGGCGTGGCCTGTGGCGCCCCCTATGGTCCGATGTGGCCCATATTTGGTGTGGGGGTACCCACTTCAATGTAGTATCAATGTGCCAAATTAGAAAATGTATGACCAGGGACTTTTTGAGATATTGAGGCATAAGGAGAAGAAAAATTATAATAATAATAATAAGAAGAATACCATCAATAACAATAGGTTCCCTCCTACCGGAGGAACCCTAATAATAAGAAGAATACCATCAATAACAATAGGTTCCCTCCTATCGGAGGAACCCTAATAAGAATACCAACAATAACAATAGGTTCCCTCCTACCGGAGGAACCCTAATAAGTACACTGCTAGTATACTCTTAAGTACCATGATAATAGTATACTTTTTATACTAAGTATACTTACAAAATAAACTTGAAGTATACTTCTTTTTTGTAAGGGTAAGGAAGATGAGAAATCCTACATTAAAGGTTTTTACAATCTACGTGTGAGGTATTCCAGATTGTCCCTACAGCACGTCAGTAAGTTCATAACTAATAAGTAGGGATGTTCCTTCTGCTGGTATAGTTTGTATCCAATTGTGATATGTGTCAGCTACAAATCCCAAACGCCTAACTCCGAGGAGTTGGTGTCAGTTTATGATTACAGAGATGGGCAAAGACAAATCTTGATACAAAATACCCCTCAGATTTTGTGTTTTCAAAATGCAGGACATTGCATTTGTAACATTAGGCATTCTGAATTTGTACAAAGAACTTTCTGATTTTTAGCAACTATTTGTTTGAAGTGGCTCTCATCTTAAAAGTACTTGAAATACATATTCATACAAAGTTAAATGGGTGCGGTCAGAAGTTCATCCCCAATTAGGAAGTTAATTGTGAATTGCCTGTCCTTCCTTCCCGAACGGAACCTGTAGTTATGCTTTAGTTTACGTAAAGCATAACTTATTATGTACACTGGCATATCTAAGGTGGCAACCATCATTGTAGTACTCCTACTCTGATTTCTCCGGCTGTGACAGAAGCCCACCCCGTGCACTCATGCTTATGCAAATATTTATCCAAATTCACGCTTGGCTTAATTTGACAAGAGCACCCCAGTCTTGAATGGTTTTGGATGCAAAATGGTAATTACTCCAAACCGGGCTGGAATAATGAACTTGTTAGCATGCTCAGCCTCCTGGAATTCATTACCCTGCAATGCTCTCCTCTCCTGGCAGATGAGAAAAATATGATCTGTTTCCATTCTAGCCTGTTCGGCAGGAACCAATTCAGAGAGGAAGCTTCGAATCAAAGAGGCGTGTTAATTGTGACTTGTCCAAAACCACTGTAACACACCAACGCACACTCTCGTGAGGTCACTCACAACAGCTCATCCACTAAATAGGAGATGGCTCGCTGTGGTCGCCTGCTGTTACCTCATGTTATAGCCCCCGGTTCCTCCAAAGAGAGAAGTACGCAAGGGAGGGGGCCTGGCGGTTGCACTGGTATGCTCCACTTAGCCTCTTGAAAGATGTGAGTGTGACAGTTACAGAAAACAACAAATGCACACACTTGCTTGGTCAGGGCGATTTGTCATCATTCAGAAAACACTCAAGCTAGTTTGCGTCCCCTTCTACATAGTCCATTTCGGTGCATTAGAATTGAATTGTTGTACTAGAAAGCCCCCCTGGGTTATATTGTAAAAGGTTATGTCAAAATGCTCCCCACCCCAACCTCTTATGTAACTTGCTGCAAATACACAGAGTACGCAATCTTCTACACAAAGCCTAGTCAGACTGTGTGTCAGTCAGTCTGTCCACAGCCAATTATGTTTGTCTTCCTTAAGCAAAGTACATTGTTAAGCCGCTCAGACTGTTTGTCTCGTTTCAACCGCACCGGCAGCCAGGAGCACAGTCAATACACACTGCCGATTGCTTTTCAGCAGAGTGTTAACCTTTTTCTGACCAGGCCTGCCCGCGGCCCGAAACACCGCCCCCTCCTCCCCCAGTTTACATTTACATTTACATTTTAGTCATTTAGCAGACGCTCTTATCCAGAGCGACTTACAGTAAGTACAGGGACATTCCCCCCGAAGCAAGTAGGGTGAAGTGCCTTGCCCAAGGACACACGTCATTTTGGCACAGCCGGGGAATCGAACCGGTAACCTTCAGATTACTAGCCCGACTCCCTAACCGCTCAGCCACCTGACTCCCAGTTACTACGCACTAAATGTTACTAAATATATTTTTTAGACTACTACACATGTCATACATCATTGGAAAGCTACGATTCTTGTGCTTGTAGATATGTAAACCATTTCAAGATCGAGTCACAACAACAAGTTTAGTCAACGTCTTTGTCCAGTCACCACTTTTTAAAATACACCAAAGCCAAACGTTTCTACTTACCCTCAAAGGTTCAGTGTCGTCCAGGTATGCAAACAACACATCAAAACTTGATCTGCGTACATTCCCAAGGGTTCAAAGTATCTAACCATGTAAAGTAATTCTCCAAATACAATGTTTTACATTCATGAATAGCCATTATCCTTTGTTTCATTATGCAAGTTAGCCGACGGAAGAAACAACTTGTTCACATAAAAGTGTTCTTTTCTCCGGTTAGCAACGGAGTATTTACGATATGAAGGCATCAAAATGTCCACTGAACCCTCCCCTTTCGATTGACACCAAGATTGACCCAATAGGAGCTTCCATGCCCCGTTGACAGCCCTCTAAAGCCTCATTTATTTTGGGTATGCTGTTTAGGCGTTTTCAGGCAAATTTAACAGGTCCTAGAAAAGGTTTAAGAGGCAAACATTTGAATGACAGCCACAGACACCCACGGGACTGTGGCAAACAGAGGCGTCTTGTTATCTTAACCATGGGACCATGAATTTTGATGTATCATCACAAAAACACAATGTCATTCCCTCTTTGGGACACTGTACAGTTAACTGCCTCCTTACCCATGATGCTAAATGTGCTTGACTATTACTATTACTCATAAGGTAACATTATTTTGCTGAAATATCCCGTACATGGGTTTCTGTAATAGGTTTGAATGTTGAGCTGAGGAGTCGCGCAGCTTAGACTGACTGAGAACAGTTTGTCAAGCCGAATAGACACTCCATCTCTCTCTCTCTCTTGCTCTCTCTCACCCCCACTCCACTCTGAGCACCTATCACAAGAGCTACTGAGGCCATCAGAGCCCATGCTCAGCACAGGCTGACTGGAGAGAATGGATGGATAGAAGTGAGTGTGTGGGTGTAAGGCCATGCAGTAGAGGTTATGTGTGTGTGTCTATAAGTGTGTGTGCGTGAGTGTCTGTCAGTGCCACCCCTAATTGACATGGAAGCGATAGATGTAGTTGTGTTCGTACAGTGTAGAAACCACCAGATAGAAGTTCTGGGAAATGCATGGAGTTGCCTTAATTTATTTAGAGAGTGAATAAACTCGTGAAACAGAAAGTATCGTAATGTAATCCATTGATTTCAACAATGTAACTGTATTTTAAATACCAACTATTTAAATTGTAACTGTAACGGAATACAGTTGGTAACGCCGGTACATGTATAACATACACTGCGTGTATGTTATTGAGAGGTGGGTTGTTTGAAGCGAAGCTTGAGTTCCACCCTGAAGAAACGCTCCAAAAGAATAATGCTGATGAGGTGCCTTTTCTGAGAACAGACAAATAATTTTAAGTTGGGAAATGACAGTATACACATAAAGAAGGTGTAAAAAATCTGCTTCCATCTAAAAAAATATATTTTGTGTAGAAAAAAAAACATAACTCTCAGACTGAGAAATGTGGCCCTCTTTGATGATGTCATGACATTTGAGTGAGGGACAGGTCAGTACTGGCGTCATGGACATCAGAGGCCACTGGCACGGAGACATGGCGTAAGCCCGGATAGCACACTACTCTAGTGATGAGCCTGGACTCACACACATACAGCTGAACGTGATGAGCCAGAGAGTACGGGATGACTCACGCCTGCAAGGGAAAGACAGAGGGAGTTGTAGACGCAAGAAGAGAGAATGTATGGAGAGAACAGAGGGAAGATAAATAGTGACAGATAAGATAAAGAGAGGGAGGCAAAGGTAGAGAGGGGAGTGGGTGTAGGACAGGATGAGAAGAGATAGAGGGAGTGGACAGATATAAAGAGGGAGGAGGCATGGGGCCTCGTGCAGTGCTGGAGAATAAGCCACCAGTCTGAATTGAGCCTATTAAAGTAGGCAGAATAGATTGTTGAGTGAATGAACACAATAGAGAAAGGTGTGCTGAGCACAGAGGGTGAAAATAACCAAAGGGGAGAAAATGACGCTAGAAGGGAAGGAGTAAAAAGAAGGATTAAAAGAAGGAAAATCTAGCACCGAAGAGAAGGATGGGAGGAAGATAATGGGATGTGGACTGAAGAGGAGGAGAGAGGGGGTTGGAGGAGATGTGAAGAGATGGACGAGGTTATAGGTGGAGTTCTAACAGTGAGGCCATCTGGAAAGCCTGTCACAGTGAAAAGGCTTACAGGGATAGCTGGCTGCCACCTCACACACACACAAACTCAAGACGGGGCCAAGAGCAGTGTAATTACCTGTGTGTGTCTGTGTGTGTGTCATGCGAGTATAAGACAGAGAAAGAGGATTGGAAAACAAATTAACTTAACAATCACAATACAGTGAATCTGGTTGTACTGTACTGTGGTGCAGACTTCAACTGATCAAACTGATCTAGGAAACCAGAACGCACACTAGATGCCTGAGACACCAGTGTGAGCAGGTCAAAAATTATTCTCAGTCAGTGTGAGCTATTGCCTCCCATAATGAGGGTGTAGGATGGTCAGCTATACTTAAGACAGCTTGATCTTTCCTCCACAGCTGACCTTAGCTCCGTGTTACACCAGGTCATGGGCTCTCACATGGGCTTCTTAGGCTAAACCCTGAGCCGAGTGGGGCTAAGCCTGGGGTTAGGGAAGGTCTCCCTTTCTGATCCTGGGACTTTGCAACCCTGCCCTAGTGTTGGATTTCAACTAACACCAATGCATGTACACTCACAGACACACATGCACACAGGAGTGTAGCCCTTGTTGGGACACACAATTCAGTCCCTAACTAAGAACATATCCTCACAAGGTCCAGTTTTGGTTAGTTTACTATCCATGTGCATGTGGGAACACACAATCACACAGACACATACCCACACACACATACACACACTGGTTTGTTTTTCTATCCTAGTGGGACCTGACCATCCACTCCCATTCAACATTGTGTAATCTCTAACCCTAACCTTAACCCTAAAACCCCCTGGGAAAAAGCATTGAAGTTATGGGGGCCAGCAAAAGGGCTGCACAAGGTCATGTTTTCCAAGTTTCACTATACATGTGGTCTTCACAAGAATAGGGTAGTTACATAAGGCCACATACGCTTGCACACATGAGTACTAGGGCTGGGCGGTATGGCCTAAAATGTTTATCACGGTATAATTCGTAAGCACTGACGGTATCGTACGGTGGCCCTGAAGTGCAAATCACACCCACTAACATGAGTGCATCCCCCAAATGAAAACACTCCCCCCAAATAGGATGACTTGCTCACCTCCCCCCAATACAAGGACACGCTCCCCCAAATGGGAAACGACATTACAGTAACTCAAAAACACATTACATTAACTCAAAACGGAAAGGGTTGGTACTACACTTCGTTGCTGAATGGATGCAGTAACTAACAATAAATTGATTGACATAAGTACAAAATGCAATAGCCTGACAGAGTTACGTGCACCAGGACATTTGTTTGGCTATCGAAGCATGTAGCAAGTAGTAGGCTACTTATGCAAAAGTAAATTGCGTGTTAAACGTCAACATCGATAGCGAAACAACCATCCTGGTCCACGTAACTCTGTCATTACCATGAAGTTGGTAGTTTTGGTTGGAATAAAAGGAGAAACATTGTGTTAACAATTCAGAGTCATGACTTGCACTACACTTTATTTTAATCAGGGACATTCCTATAAAATAATCTTCGATATGCTGTTAACGTTTCACAACATTAAAATAAGTAGCCTATGCGCACGCTAAAAACACAGTTGAAGGAAGCAGGACTTTTCAGAAAAAAAACAACTAATAGTCCACAACAGAAGAACGAAATGCCACAATGACAGAGTTACGTGGACCAGGATAATTGTTTGGCTATCGATTTTTACGTTTAACACGCAATATATAGGCTACTTTTGCATAAGTAGCCTACTATTTGCTACATGCTTCGATAGCCAAACAAATGTCCTGCACGTAACTCTGTCAGGCTATTGCATTTTGTACTTCTGTTGATCAATTTCTTGTTAGTTACTGCATCCATTTAGCGACGAATTGGTGTTGTACCTACCCTTTCCGTTTTGAGTTAATGTAATGTGTTTTTGAGTTAATGTAATGTGGTTTCCCATTTGGGGGAGCGTGTCTTTGTATTGAGGGGAGGTGAGCACGTCATCCTGTTTGGGGGAAGTTGATTCGTATTTGGGGGTAGTGTTTTCATTTGGGGGATGCACTCATATTAGTGGGTGTGATTTGCACTTCGGGGCCACCGTAGTATCGGTATATATCACGATATATTAGTTATTCTTAAAAATGTCATGACAATGCAATCCGCACCGCAGCGGCTAATCTACCGCACTCGGACGGATTTGGATTGGGTAATTTCGGTGAGTCGCATGAGTTGAATTTCCAAATTTTGCAGTGTTTGCCATGGAAGAGCGACTTCTCAGTAGCCTACGCGTTCAACAGTAGCCTACGTTTATGGGATCGCAAGAAAACTCTAGCTAGTTAGCTCTAGCTATAAACAACTAGAGAGGGTACAATTTCTGGGGAAATTGTAGGGTGTGCCTGCTTGCATCGGTTGGGGTCCGTTTTTTAATGACATTTTTACAACTGATATTTCTGTAGATTTTATATAAAAATGCATACTTATTATTTATAAAGATTACATGAATTTAAAAGCATTTTTTTTTTGCTGCTCCTTTACAACTCAAAATACGAGTGAAGTGTAGAATGAAATAGATGTCTTCTCATTTCCCCTGCAAGAGGCAGCCTCATAGCTGAATCAAAACGAATAAATTTGGCAGACCGGTGTAACAATTGACCTAATCTCTATGACTTAAACGTCCTTTTAAGTTTTCCCTTCTCGTGATATTTTCCGGCATTTAGCCTACTCATATTGCATTCATTCATTAATAAAGAACCCCCTTTGAAGATTATTCTACGACGTTACCGGCAGTAGAAGATGGAATCGCGATTCAAACAGTACCATCTGCTAACTGAAAATATGCCCCCAAAAACGTAAATAAGCTTGACATTTATTTAGTGGAAAATCGCTCATTCACAAAAAGCTCACTGGTAGCGATCATTGTCAGTAACAACGCAACATGCGATATAGCCCTTTGTGGAGAAGCTGCCCCGGTAAATTGTACTACTACAGTACAGTACTAGACTGCGGTGTTCGTCTTGGTAGTGATTGCGTTGGTTGAATTCGTTTTAACGTTCCGTTGTACGGTTTAGCTGAAATTAATTATCTTCATGAACAGATTGACAAAGTTTAGGCTGTGGCAATGAAGTTCAGGTTAGTAGTCAGATAGTTTCACCTATTGAAAGACTTTTGATTTAAGTAAGGGGAGTGCCGAACATGTTCTGTCGCCGTTTGACTTCCTAAACAGCTGTGTAGATGTTTTTGTAGTGTGTCTCGCGTAGGCTACAGCGTTGCAGTGAGCTACACTGGTTTGAAGCCGCAGGTAATGATACTTTCACCTTAAAGAATATATTGTGCTTATTAAAGTTATGCATTGTGCTTATTAAAGTTCTGTCTTATAAACTTAGAAGTGTGCTCAGGCTTAAACATTGTGGCTCACACAGGGCGGGGGGAGTCAGGGGTGCGGGCGGAGAAAGAGGAACAATCCAGACGAGTTTCGACCACAGAGTGTGGGAAAAAGGCTGTATTCTTCACTATATTCATATAGTAATCTCTCCATTTCAGAAACAACCTTGAAACCGGGTGGAGATGGCACCCGAGCAGGTGGGACGTGTAGGCAAGAACAACTCCCTGATGCACGAGAGAACAAGCTCAACCCTTTTTTTCATCTTTGTGTTTTAATTGCACTGTATATTATATGCTGGGGCAGGGACAGATAGCCAGTTGGACTTCGTGAACCAGCCCAAACTCTGTTGCGGGTAGGGAAACGTAGACAACCCCAGAGCTCTGTACTTGTTGATTTCCAACTGCTGCATTAAAGCTGATATTATGGGACCTCTGCGACTCCAGACCACTCTTTCTAGAACACAGATTTGTGTCATTGAATACCATCATTACATATTGGAATAGACACAAAAGAATATCAGTCCTTCAACCAACAAATCGTTTACTTGTAATCTAATGTCATAATAAATCCTACAACGAATGAATTTGCGTGAATTGGTGCGATCGCAACATCGCAAATTCCTGGAGGGTCTGACTAAGGCTGCAGCGTTGCAGTGAGCAACACTGGTTTGAAACCACAGGTAATGATAATTTCACCAACAAATCGTTTACTTGTAATGTCATAATAAATGTATTTGTGAGGAATGTTTATTTTAACGATTGAAAACAGATGCATCATAGACCGCTGTAGTATGTGTTGCCCGGGCAACAGAGGCTAATGTCATGATGCTAATGCTTCAGTGAAATAGTAGACTACTGTTTCCCAAAGTAGATGTACTTTCTTAATATCAGCTTATATTGTACATTACACTTCACAATTGTGTTTCATATCACAAAGTAAAATGAGTAAATTGTTATTATCACCCTGGCCTCTTTGCTTGTGGCGTTTCTGCAGCTGCCTTGCAGTAAAGCTATAGTTAGCCTAGCTATCTCCCAGAAGTTAACGAGCTGCTAAACTAATGTTAGAGCCTGTTTATATTAGACATTCTCTGCTAATGTTCTGCTAGAGGTATCACGCGTTCATGACGTTATGACGTTAGTAGCGTCAGTGACTGTGGCTAGCAAGTTAGCCACCGTTAGCTTCACTTTTCACCACTAAAACATAATTTCAACTTCAACCATGCAACGGAACGTAAATAAAAATACAAGCAACTCAATCGCTACCAAGACGAAGCTTTTGACACCTAGGTTGTCTATGTAGGCCAAATATTGACTGAGATTTAGGGGGGCAAAAAGAAATAATAATAATAACTAGAAACGGCTGTTCCTGCGAAATAGCAGTGTGAATGCTGAAAACCTCAATGGGGATAGTTGATCATGCTAAAAAAGCGGAAAATGTCGATTTTGGGGGGAAAGTTAGAAGCTGAAGCGCCTGAAAGGTATTTTTGAAAGGGGCTGGAGCTGGACGAAGGTATAAAACTACAGAAAAGAGAAGAAAAATGCAAAAAGAGAAATAATTTAGAAGAATTTGAAAATTTAGCAGAAAATTATTTGCTGGAGTTTCAAAAGGCCTGAAATGTATGTTAGAAAGGACCTGCAGCAAGATGAAGGCAGAAAAGTACAGAAAAGAAGAAGAAAAATGCAAAAGTACTGGCAGTTGGAAGGTACTGCTGTGAAAGGTATTTTTGAAAGGACCTGGAGCAAGATGAAGGCAGAAAAAAGAAGAAAAGAAGAAGAAAAATGCAAAACAATAAGGGCAAAAATTCAGAAAGCTGAGCTGCAGGAAAATGTGAAAATTTAGCAGAAAAACAGTTGCTGAAGTCTGGGTTGAACGAATTTGAAGGTAAAAGGACAACACTGGAATGACTTAAACTTGCTGGAAAAACGTAGCACGTTGGTCATTGGCAACAGACTGGCAACATTTCTAACCTAGAATCTAGGTTTCAGGTAGCCTGGCTGCCAGCCCAATTTATCCCCGCCCACAAAATAATTTGGTCGGAAGATGGGTCTGGGGAGTCTCGGTTGGGGAACAACTATTGTCAGGGCGGGCTTTATACGATGATGGACAGATGATCAACAGGAACGTAATCAACCACGTCACCAAAGAGCGCTTTGGTTGAATTCGTTTTCAACAAACATGGCTACCGCTGGAGAGCTGGGATGTTATGATTCTGCCATCGAGTCTGTTTTAGAAGACATCGACAGCGCATTAGTTTTGAAAGAGGAACAGAGAAACGCAATCAAGGCATTTGTCGATGGAAAATATGTTTTTGCCGTCCTTCCTACGGGGTTTGGTAAAAGTTAACATACTACGTTGCTCTGATTGGTTGTAGGTCTATCCAATTGAGCGAAGAGGCATTTGTTTTCCGTGTTCGGTTGAAACACGCCCCATAGTCACAGCCCAATGGAGAGTTCTCAGACTCATATTCTGACAAGAATTATGAGTATGACATCGTCAGGCTAGGTTTCAGGTTCAAGACGGAGGAGAAACTAATCATGTGTGCCTGCACACCCAGTCCTGTTCAGACACTTAATTTAAGATGACATCAAAATAATAATTCATAGTGCAGGGTTGCCAATGTTGTCGTTGTCCCTGGTGAGTTTTTTATACTTAAATAATGAGATCATGCTACATCTAACCAGCGGATCATTTCTTGCAAGTGTGTCAAAGTGGTATTTTTACAGACTGTATTAACACCGTAGGCTTGAATAATAACCGAAGGCGTGAAGCTAGAGAGAGGATGCAATGGAACATTTCCTACATCAGCTAGTTAGTTAGCTAGCTAATCTACTGCTTCAAATTGAAAACGGAGACCATCTTTTGATTAAAGACAAGTTTCTTAACCTCTGTTGTCAATATCGCCAATAAAAAGTAAATACTCTTCAGTTACGAAGCATTTGTTTGTAGCTAGGTAATGAATGATAGTTATTACCGTATGTGACCTGGTTTCGCCGTTCTATTAGCAGCCATGATGACAGTAGCGTCACTAGAATGGCCATAATTAACACAAGATCAAATATCGAATCTGTCCGCTGTTCTACATTGCCCACATAATTTCGTATATTTCATTCCAAGACTCTCTGCCGAAACCATAGATATCCTTTATGCGTCTGTGCGGTCAGAAATACAACTCTTGGCAGTTTCAAAAACGTTTACCCAATTCTGCTTTCATGGTGCGTGTCTGTTTGGTTGCCACGGTGATGGCGCAGCTGTGATAGCTAACGAGCTAGGCAGAGAGAAAAACGAACATTTACCTAGCATCCACACCTCAAACAAGTTGACCTAGACGCAAAACTTTACACGTCCAATCCAAAAAATGAGGATATTTTCCGAGACCCAAGACTCTGCCGAAACTAGAGATGTCCTTTATATGTCTGTGCGGTCAGAAATATGTCTCTACCGGCAGTTTCGAAATCGTCTTCCTTCTTGCTTTCTCTGACGGATTTTACCCACCTCTCCATTGAAGTTAGTGAGAGAATTTGAAAGGCTGCTCTCGCTTCAAGGCTCATAGCTGAAAATCTGTAAATGTGAGCTCTTTAGTAGTTACATTGGCTGAAAGAGGACAGTTTTTCCTACATTTTAAGGTATAACTTGTTTCTGTAAGTTAAACTATATGAAAGTTAGAGGAATTTGTTTGACAATTTAGTTGAATATCAGAAAAAGAGCAGGCAGCAGTGTGCCACTCTGCTTGCTGCTCATTCATAAAAATCAAGAAGGAGCAAACATTTTAATGTATTTCAAACTGTCATAATTCAAAATTGGCTGAATATTTGAAAAAGCTGAATCATTTGGGAATAGCTGAATGTCTTGTGAACATTTTAAAGGTTGAATGGTGTCTCTAGCTGAAAGTATGCTGAAGTAGTTACGTTTGAAAGAGGAGGACGCTTTTTAATGATTTGAAAGGATTTACCATTAGAGAATAATTTGCACAAAAACCTTAATGTCTTAAAAAGTATAAAAGTGAGAAATACCAAAAGTCATAGCCAACATCTCCTGAAGGAGATGAACGTTTTGATACAAAAATTGTAGGAATCGGTGAAAGTATGCAGGACTAGTTAAAGGCCAAAAAACGGCGGAAGAACTAAGAAGTTGGAACTAGAAAGGCATTTCCTGCTGAAAATGCGTTGGAATGCTGAAAGATGAAATTATTTTTCTTAAATTGCAGAAAATACAGAAATGAGAAAATACCTGCAAGCTGAAATGAATTTAAAAAATGTGTGAGTCACACAAAAGAGGCAGTGTGGAAACTGAACTGCATCATCTAACAACGCTAAGAGCTGAAATACAATGCGGGAGAAGCTGAAAGCTGAACTGTTAAACAGAAGAAGAAGTAGGCCTAGGCTAGCTAGTCATAAAAAGAATATTATAGTCTTAACAGCTGACATTATAGTTGGGATAGTAATAGCAGTAGCAGATGTGTGCATTGAGTGCGTTTACTCGGCTTTCTTAGTAGGATTCAATGTGTTGATTGAATGAAACATACAGCAGTAGGGCCGATACAGGAAGACACGGCGACACTTTGTTGCAGAAGGATGATGGTGCAAGTTGTCGGTGGGGCATACAACGATTAATAAAAAGAATCATGTAGACGTGCTTATTGAGTAATCACATAACTAATTACACATGTAAATGGAGTAATCATATGGCATAAACCGACAATTGCTAGGAATCGGGTTTCTCATGGTCAAGTAAACGCACTCAGTGGCGTAGCAGAACAAAACAGTTCCATTAGCGAAGTAGTTAGTAAAAGAGATATTAGCAGCATCTGCAGAATTAGTAGTTGTAGTAGTGGCATAAAATATAGCAGTATCAGTAGTGGTAGTAGTTGTGTTGTGGTGCTCTTAGTATTTTAATGAGACGAGTTGACTGAATAGCTTGTCCTGTGTCTCCACTAATCAGCTAATAACAATCACCTGTGTAATAGACTGAGTGGCGCTTGTTTGTGTGGTTGCCACGGTGATGGTGCAGCTATGAATGCTAACGTGCTGAGGGCAGAGAATAACAGAAATGTAGCTAGAATCCACACCTCAAACAAGTTAACCTAGACGCAAAACTATACTTCCAATCCAAAAAATAAGCATATTTTCCGAGACCCAAGACTCTGCCGAAACCAGAGATGTCCTTTATATTTCTGTGCGGTCAGAAATACGACTCTACCGGCAGTTTCAATATCTTGTTCTTTTTGCTTTCTCTGACGATTTTGTCACCAGATTTGCATTGGTCTCTATGGGGCGAGAGTTGGACTTTGTCTCGCTTTCGTGGGGCTCTGAACAAATGTGTACGTCTGTTGGATTCAACAGACAACTGTCTACGACCAGCACAAAATTAGCTATCTATTGATCCAAAAACGAAGCATGAAGAGCGAAAATTGTGGCAATGCTTGCAAACTAGAAATATTTTTTCAACGACATCCGAAGCTCCCCTCCACTCTAAGCGTTTCAGTCTGCACTCTAGGCTTTCACGTACACACCCATGTAAATCTCAGAAACGGTTTGAAAAAGTCATGAAACATAATCAGTGATATTGAAAAAAGTTGAATAGATATCAAAAAGCTGAATTATTTAAAAATAGTTTAGGGTTTTGTCAACATTTTAAAGTTTAAATGGTGGCTCTAGCTGAAAGATTGAGGAAGAAGAAGGATTTGGAAGTTGAAGAAGTTTAAAGAAGTTTGAGAGGATTTGAAAGAAAACTCCATTGGAAACCCATGTTAAAAATATGATGAATATTGATTTATATTAATTCAAGCATAAGAGCTTAACAGCATTCTCACAATAATAATAGCTATATATGTGAGAGAACAAAGGTTGTGCTCTCGCCGAAGGCTTGAGCACACCCAATAATATATATGTGAGAGAACAAAGGTTGTGCCCTTGCCGAAGGCAAAGCACACCCAATTATTACATGGCTGAATACTCGATTCTGTTGGCCTACAATAAACATTTCACTATTCTAACCAACCTGGCATTGGATTTGTCAAACGCATTCTGGTAGATTCATTTTCGCGCACATGCATGGCTTTCAGGTGGTGATAAAGATTGCTAGTGTTTCCACCGTTGGCTAGCACAATTCGACGACACAACTTACGGAGTAGGCTACTGTTTGTTGGTCGATGTCGGATAACTTGAAACCAAACAATTTCCAAACGACAAAAGAGGCCCCCTTTTTATACCAATTCTTCTTCCTCCGGCAAATCAACCCCACTGGCGTTATTTTCATACATCATTAACGTGTGTTGACTTTTATTGGCTGGCACAATGCGTGCAGCGTCCATGCTGCATGTTTTTTTTTGTAAAATATACAAATTTCAACTAGCCCACTAGGCAGTAGGCCTATCACTTGACTTTTATTTTATACCAAACAGAAATACTTTACTTAATACATTTATTAATATATCGTGATATCCATGATATGGCAAAATCCATATCATGGCACAACGCAATACCGGTATTCGCGTTCATACCGGTATACCGCCCACCCCTAACGAGTACATTCACATGCACAGCCAAAGCTCTCTCTTGGAAGTCGCTTTGGATAAAAGCGTCTGCTAAATGCATAAATGTAAATGTAAAGCAGTATGCTCGCACACACACAAACATACATGTACATAATAGACTATGGAGAGAGATATGTCTCAAAAGTATTTGTAAATGCAAGTACCATGATCCACAAATGTTTCACGATTTACAAATGTGTTTTGCAATCCACAAAATTCTTACTCGTGATTTGTAAGCTGGCATTTACATAAATGTGCTATGATTTGTACACATAGATGTCCATTCGTAAATATATCGTTTGTAATTTCTTAAAATACTTAACATTTTGTGTGTGCATTTCTCATGGTCTGTCACTTGTAAATCTACAATTCGCATGTAAAGTGTTGAATCTGCATTTGTGGATCGCCCAATACACGCGTGCAATCCTTCTTCCAATGATGTAATTTTGAGACATTCTTTTCGGTCTTTTGCAATCCACACACAAATAGCTTTTTGATCCACAAACACAAGCCCCCCCCCCTCCCCCCTTAGACAGTGACATCCGATAGGGGGTAGTGTTGTTCTCTGCATTGATGGCTGTGAGCAAATAGTGTCTTACTGAGTGTACTTCGTGCCATCTTGACTGTAAGTAACCAGAGTTTGTTTCATTCATTTGTGTTGAGCTAAAACGTTGTCTCAAGGACAGAGGGTAAGGGTATAGCAGCTAAATTGGTCAATAGGTAGCATGCTAGAGACCGAGTTTCAGGGTACTTGCTGCCGAGTGAGACCCTGGCTTTGTTTACATAATTAGGGCCATTGTCAGCTGCGCCTTTAGCCATATTTAGAGATCCTGTAAAGTAAATTCCATGTTTTGCTTCTAAGTACATTATATACGTGTGAAATGAGTTCCTGAAAGCATGTGCAAAGCGCTAAAACTTTGTCACACTGAAATGTGGAGTTAAACCGAAGAACAGTTTCTCTTCGTTTTCAGATCAGGTTTTAATGGGCGGAGCCAAAAAATGCCCTATCTACGTCATTTCGCCCTATCTACGTCAGATCACTGAATGGCTCCTCCTGCTGTACTGTTATTGTAGCCTACATCAGCTAGCTAGCTAGCTTCAGGATGTCTCCCACCACCCGCAACTGCATCTTCCCTGGAATCAAGAACTCCAGCTGTGCTGCAACGCCATTTAAGTTCCCTATTGATAATGAAAGGAAAAATAGGTGGATAGATTTTGTGAAGAGCCACGCTCATGGAAAGCTTCGGATAAACTCCAACAGCCGCTTCTGCACTGACCATTTCACGGCGGACAGTTTTAACATGGACCAGAGACAAACGGGGTTCACCAACACACGGCTTCTCTTGCAGCGCGGAGCCGTACCGAGCATCGCCGTTCATCCTCCGGTCGCACCTGGACCATCCACCGCCGCCAGCAGTTCATCACTCAGTTCTGTGTGCTTGTTATAATTATATTAGATAACTTTTCCAGAGGTATCTCTGCTATGAGTTAGTGCAAACCGCTAAATTGATATTAGGCTACTCGGTGTAGAATGATGGTATTTTGGTTAAATGGTAGTTAATGTGTTAGAAGTAGCCTAGTTGGAGAGCTCACTGTCTGCTGTCTCTGGTGTCCATTTTTACTGTTACAGCTCAGGGGAACATTTTATTTATATGCATCTGTATGTTTCACTCATTGAACAAATAAATTCTAATTCTATACGGTTTTGTTCGGCTTGACATAGCGTCCATTATCTGGGTCGGAGGTAGGCACTAGGCAGCGAGGGGCGGAGCTTCAGGTCCTTCAGGCGACACGCCCCCCCAGTCTCAAGCAGAGAAGACTGCTGATTTTTTCACGATTTCAAAGCCTAATTTAACATACTTGTCGGTGTTATTTTTTCATTCGAATTTGGATGGGTAGTTAATAACACATTATTCTGTGGTGTGGCGAACTTAAAACTCGTTTCCAGGTCCACTTTACAGGATCTTTAAGGCGGCTAGCACAGCAGAGGCAGCCTCGTTGCACGAAGACTTGGTCGAACAAAGACGGGGAGTCTACCTGCGGGAGTCCACCGAGGATGCCCGACAAGGCGGATCACTGATAAGTATCACCCTATTTGTATCCTAATCCACCTAGAACATATTCATAGCTAGCATGTGTTTCTTCAGCATTCCCGCTCATTACAACACTCGCAGACGCAGACGTAGATATGTCACAAAATATATACGGTCCACTTCTAATCTTACCTACCTATCCAGATCTTCTCCACCTGCCCTCTCTCTTTCTATTGGGCTCTGGAACTGCCAGTCTGCTGTGAACAAAGCAGACTTCATCCCGGCATTTGCATCCCATGCTTCTCTTCACGCCCTTGCGCTGACAGAGACATGGATCCGCCCAGAGAACACTGCAACTCCAGCTGCTCTCTCCGTCAACCACTCGTTCTCTCACTCACCCCGCTCAACCGGGCAAGATGGTGGGACAGGTTTGCTTCTTTCCCCACATATTAAATACACATCCACCCCACTCTCTGTTACTGCCAAATCATTTGAATACCATTATGTGATGCTAACTGATCCTATCAAAGCATTTTTAGTTGGCCTCTACCGCCCACCAGGGCCGCTAGCCGACTTTGTGGAGGAGCTGGACATGCTCCTCAGCGTCCTCCCGCATGATGGAACACCGCTGATACTCCTTGGGGACTTCAACATCCACCTCGAAGGAACGCAGGCCGTCGACTTCTGACTTCTTCTGACTTCCTTCGACCTGAAGCTGCTGAACACACCGGCGACCCACAAGGCAGGAAAACAGCTCGACCTCATCCTGACACGTAACTGTATCACTGACTTAACCTCTGTAACCCGACTACACATTTCTAATCACTCCTTCATCCAATTCTCTGTCTCTCTCCCTCCAACTCCTCCTACCTCCCCTCCCCTTGTAACTTTCCGCCGCAGCCTCCGCTCCCTATCCCCCTCCCATTTCTCCTCCATTGTAACATCCTCCCTCCCATTGACGAGTTTATGTGCCACCCCACTGACACTGCCACCAACACCCTGTTATCCACACTAACTGCATCACTCGACACTCTCTGTCCCCTGTCAACCAGGCCTGCGCGATCTTCTCCCTCCTGCCCGTGGCTCACGGATGTGATTCGTGACGAACGGTCCATCCTTCGGGCAGCTGAGAGGAGATGGCGCAAGTCCAAAGACGGTCTGGACCTCGATAAGTATCACTCCCTCCTCAAATCCTTCTCTGCCCGCATAACTGATGCTAAAACCCACTATTTCCTGAACAAAATTAACTCCTCAAACCCTCACAAACTTTTCTCTACCTTCTCCACCCTTCTTAACCCACCTCCCCCACCCTCCACCCTGACAGCAGACGACTTCTCATCCTTCTTTGAGAAAAAGGTTGCTGACATTAGCAGTCGGTTCCCTGAACCCACCTTTCCTACCCACTCACCCTCTATGACTGACCCAACTAAATGTCTAAACTCTTTCTCTCCCCTCTCCGAGGCAGAGATCTCTGACCTCATTCTCTCTCATCGCCCCACCTCCTGTCCCCTTGATCCAGTCCCCTCCTCTCTCTTTCAAACCATCTCTCCCTCCATCATAACTTTTCTTCTCCATGTCCTTAACTCTTCTCTTACTTCCGGCATATTTCCCCTCTGCCTTCAAACAAGCCAGAGTTAGCCCTCTACTCAAAAAACCCTCCCTTAACCCAGCCGTCCTCCAGAACTACAGACCGGTATCACTACTGCCCTTCTTTTCTAAAACAATTGAACGCGCTGTATCTAAGCAACTGTCAAACTTCCTCTCTCAGAACAACCTGCTTGACCCCAACCAATCGGGCTTCAAGACCGACACTCCACAGAAACTGCCCTCCTGTCAGTCACCACTGCCCTCCAGTCTGCCAGAGCGGCTTCGAGGTCATCCGTCATCATTCTGCTGGACCTTTCTGCAGCGTTTGATACGGTTAACCATCAAATCCTGCTGGCCAGACTTTCTGAGATGGGCATCACTGGCACTGCACTTCAGTGGATCTCATCCTACCTGTCGGGAAGATCCTACCAGGTCTCCTGGGGAGGCAAAGTGTCAGGTCCCCGCCAGCTCTCCACTGGTGTCCCACAGGGCTCCGTCCTTGGACCCCTCCTCTTCTCCCTCTACACCACCTCGCTTGGACCAATCATCACCTCCCATGGCTTCTCCCACCACTGCTATGCTGACGACACGCAGCTGTACCTGTCGTTCCCCCCGACTGATCCGGGGATCTCAGCTAGGATCGAGGCCTGCCTCACAGACATCTCCGCCTGGATGACCGAGCACCACCTCCAGCTGAACCTTGCCAAAACAGAACTCCTCATCATCCCAGCCAAACCCTCCATCTCCCACGATCTCTCAATCACCCTGGGATCGGCGACGGTGACCCCTTCATCCTCTGCCAGGAACCTCGGGGTGACCATGGATGACGAGCTCTCCCTCACAGCCCACATTGCTGCGGTCTCCCGGTCGTGTAGATTCAACCTCTACAACATCCGGAAGATCAGGAGATACCTGTCTGAGCATTCCACCCAGCTTCTAGTCCAAGCACTCTCCCAGCATGCGCAACCCGCCCTCTCCAGAGGATTCAGAACGCGGCGGCCCGTCTGGTCTTCAATCTACCCAGACGCTCCCATGTTACCCCGCTCCTCATCTCCCTCCACTGGCTTCCCATCACGGCCCGTATCAGATTCAAGACTCTGGTACTGACCTTCCGAGCGGTGAACGGGACTGCACCCGACTACATCAAGTCTCTCCTCCAGCCTTACACCCCCCCCCCCCCCGCCACCTACGGTCTTCCTCTGACAACCGTCTGGTGGTCCCACCGCTCAAGAGCGCCCGGTCCCAACACAAGCTCTTCTCCTGTCTGGCCCCCCAATGGTGGAATCAACTCCCCACCTCCATCAAGGACACTGACTGTCTCCCCACCTTCAAGAAAAGGCTCAAGACGCACTTGTTCCGGGAGTACAACGGCACTTAGGAATGCTTGGCTGGACCTGATGTTAGTTTCCTCCAGGATCACAATGACTCGTATTGTGAGACTTGTTGGTTAGTTGTAACGGTTTCAAATTATTGTACTCGCTGTGAAATATTTTACTGTTGATTGTTTTTTTCTACAGGTACACTCTTGCACTCTTGTGGTGAGTTTCATGTTGTTCAATTGTAACTTGTTTAACTGCATGCTCTTATGGTTCTTCCCTTTGGCACTTATTTGGTTTTCAACCATGTATGCTTCATGCTTTGGCTGCATGTTTGGGACTATCTCGTTGTTATGATCAGTGACCTATGCTCTTTTGTAAAGCTCTCTCTTGGAAGTCGCTTTGGATAAAAGCATCTGCTCAATGCATAAATGTAATGTAAAATGTAATGTAGTAGGCCTACATTCAGGGATTTCGCTCCGTTAGAGCGCTATCTAGCTATGGCTGGACAAGAAGGATCACTTGCTGATGGTGTGTCTTCAACAATAAGTAAAAATCCCTTGAAATTGCCTTACTTGCTTAACAGTGAGATAGCAAGCCAGCTAGCTAATAAAATGTGTAGTACGGTAATGTTTTTTATGAGCAGTTACAATAACTTCTCTTAGCAAAGTTACACATTTTATTGACACACCATCAGCAGATGATCCTTCTTGTCCAGCCATAGCTAGATAGCGCCCTAACGGAGCAAAATCCCTGAATGTAGGCACAGCCATCAATGCAGAGAACAACACAGCCATCACAGCAGAGAACAACACTGCCCCCTATCGGATGTCACTGTCTAAAGGGGGCCGGGGGGGGGGGGGGGGGGGGGGGCTTGTTTTTGTGGATCAAAAAGCTATTTGTGTGTGGATCGCAAAAGACCGAAAAGAATGTCTCAAAATTACGTCATTTGAAGAAGGATTGCACGCGTGTATTGGGCAATCCACAAATGCAGATTCAACACTCCATTCAGATTTACAAGTGACAGATCATGAGAAATGCACACACGAAATGTTAAGTATTTTAAGAAATTACAAACGATATATTTACGAATGGACATCTATGTGTACAAATCATAGCACATTTTTGTAAATGCCAGCTTACAAATCATGAGTAAGAATTTTCTTTTGTGGATCGCAAAACACATTTGTAAATCTTGAAACATTTGTAGATCATGGTACTTGCATTTACAAATACGTTTGAGACATATCTCTCTCCATAACAGACTGGCCTTAGTGGTTCAGTATGGGTATAGCAGAATATACGGTGTTTGCTGTAGCAGTACTGGAAACATTACCCTGATGCATCCAAGCATAGCCTGTCAGCCAGGACACACATTTTGTCAGCCAGAGTTAGCACAGCACTGCACTGCCAGCGATACGAAACAACAAATCTTTTCCAGACTTCCCCAGCAATGAGAGTTTGATAAATTAGGGGGTTGGGAACAGGGTCAACGCACCATTAAGTTATTCTGACAATTGTGATCCATGGCAAGGTATGGTTGGACAGTTGGGTATCGGCCCTGGGAGGAAGCAGAAAAAGAAGAAAAACACACCGCCAGGAAGTGTAAAACAAACAAAAAGGCTCTCTTTTGGAGGAGATGAGGTGATAACAGACATCAGATGACGAGAAAGCTTTATCAGAACAGATGGAAGGACAAGGAGGAAACCATACTCCCACATTACAGGGAGGTTGTGATGAGGTAGAGACACATAGAGAGCGAGATGGTAGGGTAGAGAGAGAGAAAAAAACAGGAAGAGAGAGAAATAAAGATAATTGGAGAGAATAAGAGGGGTTAATCCCCCCTTTCTTAATGATCTGGTGCTTAGTGGAGGGAGAGAGAGCGAAGGAGGAGATTGAATAGCTAGCCACCAAAACCTTTGTTTAAAGGAACAGTTCATTTACCAGATGGCTAATAGCTTGGTTAATATAATGAGTTAATAACTCTCTAGGAATTAGATCAATCATCTGATTGTCATCTCACTGGAGAGCAGGAGCTATTGAGGTTTGTGTGTATCAGTGTGTGTGTGTGTATGTGTGTGTGGGGGGGGGGGTGTTGAAGTACAGTAACCTAGCAGGAAGAGCCATGTGGCCCCCTTCCACCACAAGCGATGGGTTTAGGGTCATGCATATCACCTGCCCCAGCTGTTACCCTCTCTGTCTGTTTCACACATATACTGCACACACACACAGAATTTTACACAATGTTCCAACAATATACATTATGTTAGACGCACAAGTGCCCATGCATACCTGCACTATCATCTTTCTGTCTTTCATCTTTCATATGGGCTGTTCTTTACACAGGGCCTGAAATTCCCAGTTCATGTTCCACCACTTGTGTCTTGAGACTCAAAGAATAACGGACTGCAGGGTTTTAACATGGGCTGGCTAATGTGCTTAGTGTGCCCCACCCCCAACACAATAAATACTAACACATGGTAAACAAACACACTATACACCCACAAGCATTTATATAACACAAACAAACACGCCCTACATGCACACACAGATTTCTAACGTTCCCTTTTTGAGCATCGTCAGATTACTGTGTGCATATAATTACTGCCAAGTCCCCTTGTATTATTCTTGCAAATCTCTCGTGTTTACAGGGTTAGCTCCTGCCCCTGCACCTCTAGCATCTCCCTTCCTCCTAGCTCCTCTGTGCCATATAAGTCAGGCAGACACGCTGTTCCTGCCTATTCTTCTTACACGCTTTGTCCCTCGGGGGGAACCGGCAGGCTGCAGCTTCTATTAAGCCCATACTGCGAGATGGAGCGTGTGACTTTAGCACACCCGTTTCCTTAGGCATTTCTCTGACTGACCAAACCCCCTTCCAAACTGTCAAGTAGTCTCCCAGCCAGCAAGCCATTCATTCAGCCAGCCAGCCTCCCAGCCAGCCAGGCAGCCAGCCTCCCCACCAGCCTCCAGCCAGACAGTCAGCCTCCCAGCCACCCTTCCAGCCGGCCTCTAGTCAGCCAGACTCCCAGCTAGCCAACCAGCCTTCCGGCCAGCCAGCCTTCTGGCTAGCCTCTAGCTAGCCAGCCAGCCAGTCTCCAGACAGCCAGCCATCCAATAATTCCTAAAAGGCTAGCTTTACAGCAGGTAGACACTCTGAGGGGGGGGGGGCATCGTCTGTGGGCCTGCCAGACACAAGGCCTCACCTGAGGGGGTGTGAACACCAGGCAGCGGCATGGGTATCAGGCCACCGGGCGCTGGCGAGCCAGCTACCCACGCTCCTAATCCCAGTTAAAACAAGCCCTGCAGGCGAGCCAACACAGAGGAGCTGGGTCCAGCGCTAGAGGAATTAAAGTAAAGCCTCTCCTCTGTTGTTATGCTAATCCACAAGGCAATGATTATCTGCGGGGGCAACGCTACCATGCCGATAAACATTGGTCGAGAGCAACTCAATTTACCGTGCCATGGATCGCAAAGGAAAAGCAAGAGCAATTGGGAGTAGAGATAATTGGGGTTTCATGGGGGAGTTCAGGGGTGGGGCGGTCAAAGCGTTTGTTATTCCAGCAAAGTAGAGGGTTGGAACAGAGGGCTGAGTTTACAGGAGACAGGGGGGCACCTTTGCTCAGGGTAGGCAAGCCTCTCAAACTCTCACTCCTGTGTGATCTGACCTGCCGTTTGCCGTGAGCAGCGTTTAAATAATGAACAGGTGTCAAGTGCCCTGAAAGAGCATTATCCTGTAGCAACCAGGGCACCCTTATTCTCCATGTTCATACCGTAATTATAAACTGTGGCTGCTAAAGTGTTTATTTGAAAGGTGGATTCTCGCATTTGTCTTTGAAGCCTCTCCCTCAGACTCAGATGGGGCATGGCATCTCGTGGGCATGAAGGATTCTGTTTGAGTGAACATCAGGTTTTGGAGGAGGACCACAAGGTTGGCTCTCACTTTGACACTTTGTTTTCTGCTGGTTATCTTCCATGAGGCCTCCCGGTGCCCCCCCACCCCAGACACTGCACTCAACTACGGCAAGAACACAGACAGAACAACCACAATCTGCTGGCCTTCTCCCACCCTCTCATCTACCTCATATCTCTCTTTCTCCCATTACCAGAGGGAAGTTTCCGAACACATGATGTTTGTATTTCATGTCAAAAATTTCATTTTTGTCCCTCTTTTTTGTCCCTCTCTTGTCCCACTCTGACACTTGAGGAACCTCTTTGGTTTCCTAATGGCTCAGACAGTGTCTTATTACAGCCTCTTACAGTACTTCTCACAAGATATCCATGGCTAATTAATCCATTCCGAACAAGTAGACTAATCCACAACGTGTATGTGTGTACATACTTCATGGATCCTGATTGGTGTCGCCACCGCAGCCACAATGCATTGATTGGAGGGTCACAGATCATACAGCGCAGATGAAATGATTCAGACTACAGCGTTTATTAAACAATATGAAATTTAGTCTTTGGTGTTTTAAAATTACACCAAATTTATTTGGGATTATTCCAACGGCAGAATACGAGGCGCAGGGAATTTAGATGTGCGTAAACGCGCATAAACGCTATTTAGAAGTGGATTGACGCAATTTAGAGGTGGATAAACGCTATTTCCGAATTTCGGGAGGTGCGTAAACGGCGTTTACGTGCGTTTAGCCCCCACTACATCCCTGGGTAGAACAGTAGCTTTTGCCTAGCTAGCTCCCAAAACTGCTAGAACTTTTGGTCTATCTCCCTCTGAGACTCAGGGCCTCATTTACTAACAGGATTGCGCCCATTTCAGGCGTGAAATAGCGGGTAAAGACATAACACCGTATTTACAAAGGCAGCGCACTTGAGTAAAAACGCAGATTACCGCTGCTGGGAGGGTATAAGGGAAAGTGGGTGTGTATATTTCTAGCTCCTGTTCGCTGAACTTTTTTTCTTCTTTTCCTCGAATCACCCATGGTGGCAGTAACATGCAGGCGATTTTTAACGGCGTGCTAATTAACACTAATGGGCGCTGATTGCCCGACGAGGATCTGGTTTGATAAATACCACGCAAAATGCGGAAATACACCATCCGCTATTTGCGGTTGGGCAAAGGCACAGATTAAGCTGCGGTCGCAATGTTAGTAAATGAGGCCCTCAGTCTCACTCTCTCTTTCACTGCCTGTCAACCTTATTACTCCCCCTCTTTGTCAGTGTGTCTTGGCTAAAGGGGGTGAAGGCGTTGGCCTATATTGGGCAATCCTCTGCTTCTCTCCTTAAACGCATGGCTGAGCTGGAGATATGTGTGATTGATGCCTCAAAGAAGAAGAAAAAGAACACTTTATCCCCATCCAATCAGTTGCTGTACTATGCTGCTAGGCTGTCCAAGAAGAGCAGATACTGGTCTAGGCAAAGGTGCCATCAGCTTGTTGCTGATAAGGCAGAGTGTGTGTGTGTAACTTGTGTTTGTGTGCTTTGGCTGATTGCTGTCCTACTGTCTTACAGTGTACCATGCTGAGCCAGGTGACACCTCCCCTTGTGGCAAGGATCATGCCAGGGAAATCCAATCAGGCCAATCCACCCCGATTCCTCTGAATCCTCTTAGAAGCCACCCATTGTGACTATCACTGACACACACACACACAGACACACATGTACATAGACATAGTGAACTCCTTGACGCAAAAACACACACATGGAACTACAATACACACACACCAAACACAAACCCTTGCTCCCCCAGGACACATGGCTGGCACCACAGTGACCTAAGCGCTGTGCCAGGGAGTGATAAAGGAGGTCTTTCATCAGAGTCCAGCCACATCCCTGGAGTCTGGACTGTGGATGAACTCAAGGGCTGGTTGCCCACTACTCTGTCCTGGATCAGGTAGCATTGGCTGAATGGATATTATTCACTGGCTCCCTCAGGAGGGTGGTATAGAGACCTGGTATGGCTCCAGAACTATAGATTGAAGCTTAAAACCTGGCATCCATTGAACTAGAACCCACACACAGTGGAAGGCCTGTCACACAAACTCCAAAACAAAAGTGTTGAACGCACTCATTCTGTCACAGTGGTCCACTGTCTCTCATGCTGTTAGTGTGTGTGTGTGTGTCTTGCGGGTTTTTATGTTACAGAAACAGTCTCCCTTTATGTGTGTTGTTAGTGTGTGTGTGTATGGTATTGTTTAGATATTCTTGTGGGACTAGAAGTCCCCTCAAGAAAAGTAAAACAAGAAAAATGTGAAGTTCAAGTGCTGTGTTTTGGGGATAGGGTTCAATTAGTGTTAGTTAGAATTACATTAAGGTTAGGGTTAGGAGCTATGGTTGGGTTTCATGTTAGATTTTTTGGATGATTTGAGGATAAAGGTAAGGGGTTTTGGTTAGGGGTTACGGATTTCTTTTTTTTTTTTTTTTTCATGGGACCGAATTGTGATTCCCCACAAGAAAAGCAATTCAACCTTGTGTTTGTGTCCACACTCACATTTGGGTCTTTGTCACAGTGATCATCATGGCCGGCACCTGGGTCTCCTTTTTGGGGCGTTGGTCTGCCTGTGGCTCTAGCAGAACAGCTGTTCTCACTTCATCAGTACCCACCTGCCTTCTTTTATTCCATCCCCCCTTGCCAGGGTAGGGCATGGGGAAAGTGACAGGACTGTTTCAGGGGTAATGTATTACCAGCACTGGGCTGGGGGTGCCATGATGCCAGAGTTGATAAGCTGTTTTTGCATCTCTCCTCTGGCCTGCAGTAAGTCTCCTAGCCCAGCCAGATCTGATGAGCTAAAATGTCTCCTTGTGTCATGTCCATGTGCATATAGTTCCTCAAGCAGTGGCAGGATCTAAGGCTGCATAGTATCCTTACGCAAACACGCACACAAATACACACGCACACAAAAACTCACATGTACAATCATAGGCCTGTACAGCTTGGGGCAGTTAAGTGCATTTCTGCTGAAAAGGACAAAAATGGAAATAACAGAATTGGACAGTTTGATGAGGGCCGATGTCTATTCCTGAGCATTTCCTTTGAACAAAAATCTGTCGCAAGACCCACTTTCCAGCTTGGGCAGTAACAGTGACCCCCAGAGATGCCACACACACAGACACACAACCTCTTACTATTTGATACTCTGGGCCTCATTTACTAACAATGGCTCAGTTTACGCTGCGAGTTCGGTAATAGCACCCGCTATGCTTCCTCATTTTGTGTAGTATTTATCAAACCTGACACTCATCAGGCAATCAGCACATACTCTGCCCTCAAGCGTAATTAGCGCGCCTGTAAAAGAACAATGGGCCAGCATGTTTCTATCATGGATCTTCCTACGGGAAAAAGAAAGCGCAAGCTTAAATTTAGTGACGTGCATGAAGTAACAGCAAACCTGAACATATTACAGGGCAGAACATTTACATGTATTCATTTAGCAGACGCTTTTATCCAAAGCGACTTCCAAGAGAGAGCTTTACAAAAGTGCATAGGTCAATGATCATAAACAACGAGATAGCCCCAAAAACATTGCGGGTAACCAAAACATGAAGCATACGAACATGAAGAACATCCACACCCTCGGAAAAAAAAAATATTTGCCTTGCTCGGATCACTGCTGCCATTGAATAAGGTAAATTTGTACACACAGGAAAATGCGCTCCTGGTTAATTAGAATCAGAATCAGAATGGGATTTATTCGCCATGAAAGTTTGCACAGACAAGGAATTTGCTTTGGCAGGAAGGTGCATACAATAAACATATAGGGACCTAAAATTTAAATATGTGGACTATCTATACTAAGGGTACATAAACTAGCAGTACTAAGTGGAATTAGAATTAAATATAAAATAAAATATAAGTTGCCGTAATTTACAATATAAAAATACAAAAATGACAAAAGATACCATTTTGTAATGCAGTGCAAAAAGCAGTGTGTTTTAAGCAGGAAGTCATTAGAGTCAGTGTGGACCCTTGGCCTTGTTGAAGAGGCCAACAGCGGAAGGAAATAAACAGTTTTTGTGGCATGAGGTATTGGTCCTGATGGACCACAGCCTTCTGCCGGAGGGGAGTGACTGAAACAGGGAGTGTCCAGGGTGGGAGGAGTCGGCCACAATCTTCCTCGCTCGCCTCAGGGTCCTCGAGGTGTGCAGGTCCTCGAGGGTAGGCAGATTGCAGCCAATCACCTTCTCAGCAGTGCGGATGATACGCTGCAGCCTGCTCTTGTCCTTGGCAGTGGCAGCAGCGTACCAGATGGTGATGAAGGAGGTGAGGATGGACTCAATGATGGCTGAGTAGAAGTGCACCATCATTGTCTTTGGCAGGTTGAACTTCTTCAGCTGCCGAAGGAAGTACATCCTCTGTTGTGCTTTCTTGATGAGGGAGCCGATGTTCAGTTCCCACTTGAGGTCCTGGGAGAGGATAGTGCCCAGAAAGCGGAAGGACTCTACAGTGTTGACTGGGGAGTCACACAGGGTGATGGGGGTGAGTGGGGCTGTGTTCTTCCTGAAGTCCACAACCATCTCCACTGTCTTAAGAGCATTGAGCTCGAAGTTGTTCTGGCTGCACCAGGTCGGCCGCTTCCCACCTATAATCAGACTCGTCTCCACCAGAGATGAGCCCAATAAGGGTGGTGTCGTCCGCAAACTTCAGGAGTTTGACGGACGGATGACTGGAGGTGCAGCTGTTGGTGTACAGGGAGAAGAGCAGACCTGCTTTTAAGAGGTGGAGAATTTCCCCCGCAGAATAAAGGCGCACTCTTCCTGGCAGTCTTTGTAAATACCGCAGAATATATAATTAGGTGCACTTTACGCGTATCCTCCCACCTTTTTGGGTGGAACTCCCACTTTCCCCATGACCCTCCCATTTTTCCCATGAACCTCCCATGAACGCATATTGAAAGCGCAACTTGCCTGTTCTCGCTCATGTGGCAGGCAATCTGCGATTTTACCCAAGTGCGCCCTGTTTGTAAATAGCCCGCATCGGTTAAGTCAGTCTTTGCGAACAATTAACGCCTGGAAACAGGCGCAAACGGCTTGATAAATGAGGCCCTCAGTAACTAAGGGGTGAAAGCCCTGCAGGGACAAACAGAGCATGGGCAGCTTTTGTTGGGGGGGGGGCAGTTCAGGGGGATCACTGGTCTCATCCATGGCATGAACAGGAATGGGACACAGGACGCCTAACATCCACAAAGTCTCAAAAGCTGATGGCTAAGACCCTCAGAGATGCAGATAGAGTACTGGTACAAATCTGATGCTGCATTGCTATCTCCAGCCCCTGGCATGCTATTTAGTTTTTTGTCTGAAGTCTTTTAAAATAGCCTTTATATATTTTCTACCTTTGTAAATTCTGAGTAAGACAGGTAGATAGGCGGGGGAGCAGGCAGGCAGGCAGGTCTGCTGTGTCCTTTCTCTTTCAGCTGTTGAAGAATGCTATCACCCTGGATCAGACTAACCCCAGCTCAGCATCCCCACCCCCTTTCCTCTCTCCTGCTTTACCATGGAAACCATCCTCAGACGAGCCATGTGATTGGCTCATGCACTCACTAGACAGGCATTCTGTCTTACAGCAAGTAGAACTAGAGAGGGTACAATTTCTGGTGAAATTGTAGGGTGTGCTTGCTTGCGTCGGTTGCACAGGGTCCGTTTTTTTATGAAATTTTTACAACTGATATTTCTGTATATTTTACATAAAAATGCATACTTATTATTTATAAAGATTACATAGATTTAAAAGCATCTTTTTTTTGCTGCTCATTTACAAATCAAAATACGAGTGAAGTGTAGAATGAAATAGATGTCTTCTCATTTCCCCTGCAAGAGGCAGCCTCATAGCTGAATCAAAACGAATACATTTGGCAGACCGGTGTAAACATTGACCTAATCTCTATTACTTAAACGTCCTTTTAAGTTTTTCCCTTCTCGTGATATTTTCCGGCATTTAGCCTACTCATATTGCATTCTTTCATTAATAAAGTACCCCCTTTGAAGATTATTCTACGACGTTACGGGCAGTAGAATATGGAATCGCGATTCAAACAGTACCATCTGCTAACTGAAAATATGCCCCCAAAAACCTAAATAAGCTTGACATTTATTTAGTGGAAAATCGCTCGTTAAAAAGCTCACAGGTAGCGATCATTGTCATATGTGGTGTCAGAAGGAGCTGTGATGTCATGGTAAATGCGGCTATTGTCTCGAAACAATCCCAAATACGTGATTAGTAGCCCACATTCGGGTAGTGTCTATGGGAACCAGTTGTTTTAGAAGAAGCCAAAACAAGATGTTTCCTGAAGGCCAACGTAGTTAATAAATACGTAACGATTTAGCTGTTCTTTTATGAGCTACAATAGCTCGCAGTGTAAAGCAATGGGCTTTGGTGTAATGCCTATTTTTGCTCTAGTGCGATCGAATCCCACTTCATGCGAGCCTGCAAATGTTTTATTTTGTCACCATTTATTTTGTCGTGAATGGATGTAATGTAGTGCGCACGTAGCCTATACTTTCATACTTTCATATTGGCCGCAGCAAATATGCGATCCGACTTGAAAATCGCCAGTAATATGTTTGTGAATATGTGACGAATCAGGTGATAAAGGAAGACTGATATGTGAACGCACAGCTGGGGAACCAGTTAGCGTGGAAACCAGTTGGGCTACAACACCGGGATCTTCTCATAGACAAACAGCAGCCATGCCTGTCGAATGTTTGGCTCCTTGGGAAGACTATGAGTGTTAGCCTTCCCTTTACAGCCTGGAACACAGCATTTACGACCGTGGTCCATTTTCAATATCCTTGTTATACTTCAAAACGTTATTCTTTGTAATTGCTTAGAAGTAGCCTACACAGAGCAGCGCGCAGCTAAACTAGCATCGGAGATCTACGCTACCTCGAACTGGGCAAGAACACCAGTGGTCTGGATGTAAATTTTGGGGCGTGACGAAGATACAGACCAGAGCCAAAAAGGGCGGTCCCCCGTCCTACGTCACTCCGGTGGCTTTGTTGAAAAGCTAGCGTTTTACAGCCAAATTTTTTCATTTTGAGATTTGCATAGGAAAGAGGTGTCAATGGACTTTGATATTCACTGTATGTTCATTTTACCCACCGAACTGTCGTTATTCTAGCCTGACGTTGTCATACTCATAATTCTCGTCAGAATATGAGTCTGAGAACTCTCCGTTGGGCTGTGACTATGGGGCGTGTTTCAACCGAACCCGGAAAACAAATGCCTCTTCGCTCAATTGGATAGACCTACAACCAATCAGAGCAACGTAGTATGTTAACTTTTACCAAACCCCGTAGGAAGGACGGCAAAAACATCGACATTTCCCTCGACAAATGCCTTGATTGCGTTTCTCTGTTCCTCTTTCAAAATGAATGCGCTGTCGATGTCTTCTAAAACAGACTCGATGGCAGAATCATAACATCCCAGCTCTCCAGCGGTAGCCATGTTTGTTGAAAACGAATTCAACCAAAGCGTTCTTTGGTGACGTGGTTGATTACGTTACTGTTGATCATCTGTCCATCATCGTATAAAGCCCGCCCTGACAATTTCATTGGTCCGAACAGCTTCTGTTCGGACATAGTTGTTCCCCAACCGAGACTCCCCAGACCCAACTTCCCGACCAAATTATTTTGTGGGTGGGGATAAGTTGGTCTGGCAGCCAGGCTATCGTTATTCAACTATGACAAGGTAAAATCGGTTTTGCAATCAATCGCCCCTTTAAAAGTATATCAAAAGTGAACTATTTTCTCAGTATACTCCTTAAAAGTATATCAAAAGTGAACTAAAAGTGTACTATCCATATTTTAGTATACTTATAGTATACTTTAATATACTTATTTTTTGTAAGGGACAGTACAGTACTAGACTACTGCTGTGTTCGTCTTGGTAGCGATTGCATTGGTTGAATTCGATTTAACGTTCCGTTGTACGGTTTAGGCAGTGCTCGAAGTGGGCCGGTACTCACCGGTACGCAGTACCGGCAGCTCTACATTTTACTCTTAAGCGTACCGGCACCTTTTCTTGCGTACCGGCACCTTTTCTTGCGTGCCGGTACGCTAGATTCGAAAAAGTTATCTAGACAGCATCAGCTAATGCCTGAGTAAAACAGATTTTTCACTGCTGCTTTCAAACCTAGAAACTAAACGACTTTCGTTTGTAAGTAGCCTAATTATGTTAGCCTGGCTTCAGAAAGGCACTAAAAGAATGTGCCAGAGCCAGACAAGTCAACAGACGTTGACCAACCATCAACATCGGGTAGGCTACGATTCATGAGCTTCAAACTTGTTTAAATAAATACATTTATGTATGGCTGCGGGAACAAGGGGTGCTGAGGGTGCTGCAGCACCCCCTGACTGCACGATATTTTTAAATTATATGACTTTAAAATCCACCACCGCGGAATAGCCCCGCAGTAGCGGAGTGGCCATCGGGAACACCGGGAGAAGAATAACAATGGAAAACCAGGATAAGAAACGTAAGGGTGCTGAAAAATAAAGAGAAAAAAAGACATCACTTTCACTAGACAAGGTTCTACCAATTAAAAAACGGCCATTTTTATTTTACACAAAGCTCAAAAAACTATTTTGCCTCAAATAAAGGCCCAAAAGGTTGGCCTTTAAATAGGCCTATCGAACTCCCGAACTAGCATCAAATCAAACACAGACTATGCATGCATTAGCAGGCAGCTGTGGTATCGTAGCTATATGGGGGCCGGTTCTGGTGGGCTGGTCTGGATAAAAATCCAGGGCCTATTTTTACTCCCAGTCCGTCCCTGCCGCCCCGCAACATTAAGCCACCCCCCTGATAAAATATGTTCCCGAGGCTATATATGTTGTTAATAAATAGACTAACAATAAATTGTTGTTGTACCAGCAATCCAAGTTTTGTTTTTCACTGTAGAAATCTCAAATTTCATAATGATTTGCCAATGCAAGAGAGTACCGGCACCTTTTTTTCTCCACTTCAAGCACTGGGTTTAGGCTGAAATGAATCATTTTCATGACAGATTGACAACGTTTAGGCTGTGGCAATGAAGTTCAGGTTAGTAGTCAGATAGTTTCACATATTGAAAGACTTTTGATTTAAGTAAGGGGAGTACCGAACATGTTCTGTCGCCGTTTGACTTCCTAAACAGCTGTGTAGATGTTTTTGTAGTGTGTCTCGCTTACTAAGCAGTCCCCCCAGGATTTCGTGGGCCTTTTTTGTGATAGTTGCGGGCTAAAATTCCTGATTTCGCGGGAGCTTTTCCAAAAAGTTGCGATAAAAAGTTGCGAATTTCCCTCTTTGTAATTTTAATTGAGTTATTGGTTGAAAATTAAGTAATTAACAAACATTCATCAAAGAATAAAACCATTGAGAAATTGTCCCCTAAATAACCTTACCAACATGCCAATTTTCATCATATCCCATTTTGAATCCTTATCCAACCAGGATTTACATTCGCATGCATTGAAGGGAGGAATCTCCCTTTTTTTAACAAAAAAGATTTAAATCTCTTATCTGTCTGCAATACCGCTTTCGGCCTCTACGCAACTCGGCGCTCTCACGTTTGCCAGGCATAGACAGTAAAAGAAAGCACACGCAGCAATTGACTGGTTGGGCAACCCTGGATACAGGACTGTTAACGGTGTTTTTCGCCTGTAAGTCTCTAGAAATCTGGCACCTTATTGAACGAAATTAAAAACAGTGAAAGAGTTCACAGACACCAGAATGAACGCGTTCACAGTATCGTTCATCAGGCAGTAATACAGTACGTTCAGTTCACGTTCACCAAAATTAGCAACGAGTTCATGAACTTTCGTTCAATGAACGCGTTTAGGCGCAACACTGGATTTAACCACTACTGGAGAGAGTTGTGGGAGACGACGATGATTGGTCAAAGTTGCGGGAAAATTGCGGTGATTGGTTAAAATTGCAACATCGCGCTGCATTCGCGGGGAATCGTTGAATTCGCGTGAATTGGTGCGATCGCAACATCGCGAATTCCTGGAGGGTCTGACTAAGGCTGCAGCGTTGCAGTGAGCAACACTGATTTGAAACCACAGGTAATGATAATTTCACCAACAAATCGTTTACTTGTAATGTCATAATGAATGTATTTGTGAGGAATGTTTATTTTAACGATTGAAAACAGATGCCTCATAGACCACTGTAGTATGTGTTTCCCGGGCAACAGAGGCTAATGTCATGATGCTAGCTTCAGTGAAATAGTAGACTACCGTTTCCGAAAGTAGATGAGGGCCTACTTCCTTAATAATATCAGCTAATATTGTACATTGCATTTCACAATTGTGTTTCACATCACAAAGTAAAATGAGTAAATAGTTATCACCCTGGCCTCTTTGCTTGTGGCGTTTCTGCAGCTGCCTTGCAGTAAAGCTATAGTTAGCCTAGCTATCCCCCAAGTTAACAGATGCGAAACGAATGTTCTGCTACAGGTAGTCACGCGTGTTTTAGTGACGTAGTGACATTACTAACGTCAGTGACTGGCCACCGTTAGCTTCACTTTTCACCACAAAAATGCAATTTCTACTTAAACCATGCAACGGAACGTAAATAAAAATACAACCAACGCAATCGCTACCAATACGAAACTTTTGACACCTAGGTTGTCTATGTAGTCCAAATATTGACTGATCCTTAAGGGGGACGAAAATAAACAATAATAAATAATATACTGTATATGTGAGAGAACAAAGGTTGTGCTCTTGCCGAAGGCAAGCACACCCAATAATGCACTTTGCAGCTAAGGGGGCCGCCTAAACAATACACGCCTGCCGCCTTAACTACATCGTTTATTTGTATTTTTTATGAGCATTATCCGACATGTTACTCTGTACTGTTTTCTCCCTTTCATTCTAAACCATGCCAGTCTCCCTTCTCTGCAGAACGCATTTTAAAAACAATCGGACAGCAAACCCCACCCTACCACCTTAACTAACATATCTTCTGTGGGACCCCTGCACAAACATACATTTCATCCATCTAAGTTGAGTATGAGGATCGAGGTTGAGGGTTGAATGTTGAAGGATTGAATGTTTCTGCCAAACATCTAACATCAATGGTTGACAACACTCCCTTGTGTCTTTTCCTACCATCTTCAAAAGCTTGACAAGTACAGGAACAGAAAACAGACAAACAAATGCCACAAGCTGACATAAAGATTGTTCTCTGACCCCAATATCCCAATAGCAACACATATGCACACACACAAACATCCACACACATGCTGGCACCCCTACATATGCTCAAACACAACTGGATACATATAAAGCTATGGGCCATTCTATGGGCGTATGTGATGCCCTCTGTGACATTGCTTGTAAAAAGGGCTATACAAATACATTTTGATTTGATTAAAGCTCATATGTACTTTCTATACTATATTGTCTTTCTCACCTCCCTCCACTCACACATTCATTCGATATTTCCCTTCCACTATAGGAAAAAGAAGCAGCAAAGCAGTTTTTCTCCTCTTCAGTGCTGCTCTATTGATTATAAACTGTAACTGGGAAGCAACACACTCCATAGAGATTAACAATACAAACAATACAATGCAACCAGCCTTCCCCTTTTGGCAGCATTGTTTCTCTTGCTCACAGCAATGCTCTTTCAGAGTATTCTCCACTTTACATGCCTTATGTTTGTAAAATGAGGACCACAAACTGGGAATGCTCCATAAAAAACTCTCTTTTTACTCTTTCTTTTTTTCATCTTGGGTCTCTAATCCCTCCACTGTTTTTGGAGAAAGGGACATATATCTGTGCCAACTGTACTAAAACAAATGTGTATGCATAGCTCAAGCATATCAAGTTTGCACACAATGTTTGACATTAAAAAATGTAGTCTGCAAAGAGAAACTACCTGCTATAGATGAAAGGGGTAAGAAACAAATGGCGGGGGAATGTGAAGGAGAAGTACTATGAAATGTGCACCTCTCTGAACACTGAGGTACTTTTCTTTCACATTCTGTGGTCTTTTAAGAAATATCTAATGTGTTCATCCCAGTTTTGTACACTGCACTACATGCCAGTTCTCTGCTGATATGTTTAAGAAACTCATTAGGGTAAAATGAAGACAGACAGTGGGATAAAGCATGGTTGATAGGAATGAGATGCAAAGAGCAGAGAGTGAGAGAGAGTGGGAGACCTATGGACCTCTGGATGGGAATTTCTTTATTACATCCTTGTTAGGCATTCTTGGCCATGTATTAACTCGCATCATTCATCTGCCCTATGACAACTTTGTCAATTCAGGCCAGGCATTTTCAACTGAGCATTGGATGACAATCAAAGTAATCGGTATTGTTGTCCTTCGGACATTGAGAACCAATTGCTAAGGCATGTCATAGTGGCAACGCTAAGAGCTTGATGGCAGACTGTAGGCATAAATTAACTAGTTCAAACAATACTAGTGTTAAATGGAGTATGGGGCTTATCCCATGTAGGCTATTAGCTAGCAAATCTTCACTGTTCAACATTAATGATAGGCTACATTAACTGTCTATTTTTGCTGACAGGCCACGTAGCGAATTGGTTATTAATCTGGACATTTAGTAGCCTGGGTGCCAGCCGAATTTAGCCCCGCCCACAAAAAAAATGGCAGATGATCAACAGAAACGTAATCAACCACGTCACCAAAGAGCGCTTGGGTTGAATTCGTTTTCAACAAACAACATACTACGTTGCTCTGATTGGTTGTAGGTCTATCCAATTGAGCGAAGAGGCTTTTTTTTCTGGGTTCGGTTGAAACACGCTCCATACTCACAGCCCAACGAAGCGGTATCAGACTCATATTCTGACTAGATTTATGAGTATGACAACGTCAGGCTAGACATTCAGGCTACCCGTGATCAAACTGTCTCTGTTGAGTAAAGACAAGACTTTCGAATTATAGGCTACTATAGGTAGACATGTATGAACAGAAAAGAAGCCAAAAAGATGTAAAGGAATGCAATGACCAAAAACATACAAGGCTACAGCAGTTGCAGGTTTGCGATCTCATGCGCGACCACCGTTAATAAAGCCCACATCTCAAACTTTTAATAGGCTATTGGTTTACATAAAATACTGAATTAAAAACCGCTTCGCATAGATTATTTGAATGACCACAATAGTTGAGAACGGACAATGCAAGACCGTTTATTAATCTCCGACGTCTGTCTTCCTCTGAGTGATATCAAATGAGTTATGGACTTCTCCTGTCAGGGTTAGTGGCTTGGTTGGGTTTAGACATCAATCCCGACACTCAACATTTTTACAAATCTATGCAGCTCACAGGGATAGATTTGGGTGAAATTCCGTTTTTTTTGTATGTTACTCTAATGACGTCTCAGATCAGCAACATCAGACTTCTTAACCTTTCAGTATTAAGCCTCAGTTTAATACTGAAATACTGCATGTCATGTGTCTACATAGGATAGCCTACATATTCAATCCCGTCTTTAGGGGTGAGGTCAAACATGCACTGTCAGAATTGCACTTTCTAAATAGCACACAACGGTGTTCTTACAACTGTATTCAATCCTATAGGCTACTATGTTGTGCGACCAGGAACGACATTACGACCATCTGAAAGCATTTGTCTCAAAATGTAGGCTACGTTATGGGCCAAAGCTGTAAATCAAAATATAAGCTCTATGTTGGGCGACACATTGTAGACTAGTTGGATGTGTACATGCTCAGAATATGTTGTGAGAATTTTTGGCCAGATTTAAAAAATCTCTCGATTGGGAATCAAATCTAACCTCAGATTTACCAATTTCAGGCAGGGCATTTAGGGCCAGGGCGCTGTGTAACGGTACCAGTCATTCCATCCATGACCGCTATTCTGTCACCATGATCAGCAGAGACGCAGTCAACAGGCCGGGGGATGTACTCGAATCATATGGACCGAGCTGAAACCGTTTTTGCCATTCACAAATAAGAGAGAAAAGCACGTACCTTTCCGTGACACACTTGGCTTCCTGTGAGATCCGACAAGACAGGCGAAGTTGACCCTGGTGCAATTATGTTTTTTTTAATACAAAATCGTGTTGAAAAGCTGCGGCGGAAACAGGAACTGGAGGGACCGTAGTCTGAATAGTCACTGCTCCGGCTGCCTGTGGCTCCGGAGGAGATTCGAATTGACTCAAAGCTGCAGTGCGCATGCCAGTGCCAGACTGCTGTACTGCAGCCACGCTGATAGACGGCCCTGTGCCACCGATGGGGTTGCGTCCCCAAGAGTCTGCTCGGCTTCACAGTGGCACCGCATCGGCAGAGGGCTCCGTACGTCACATAATCATGCAACCCCTGCATGAATTGGGAGCTTTAGACTACGAACAGAGAGCACTTACTGGCACACATTCTTATCACATGACCCTTGTACGCTCATAGGCTAGTTTACGTCTTGCATTTGATTACAAGCCAGTGTTAACGCCCACAAGGTTATGCAAACAACGCAGGCAAAAGATGACCAATTTATAGAGGGACACCAGGTTTGTCAGGGTCCATGGCAAGTCATTTTCCTTATAAACTACTTTATTTAACCTTTAACCTTTTATAACTCCGCTATAAACTACAGTTATAAAACTTGGACACATTCATACTCAGCTATCTTTCTCCGTGGGCATGGCCTTCTCAGTCTTCTCTTCTCACAGTTTAAACAGTGTCAGAACTAAACAATACTTTTTTATTAATTAATTAAAAAATATGAGCCCAGTAGCTGACTAATTTGTGATGTGTGCTGAATTTGCATATTCATTACTTAACCTTAGTGACTTTGATGGTTTAACATAAAATGCTTACAAATATTCCAAATGCTTTAAGACAGATTTCTACAGTAATTAGGTCAATTTACAATAATATAAGTAGTAGGTATTCTGTGAGGATACTCATCCTCCATACAAACCTTAAATAAAATCACACGGTTGTATCAAATAATATCAGTGTATTCGAGGCCCATCTCCACTCAGAATATATTCCATTTAATATAGGCTAATAATAAGTAATTGATATCTTTTTATTTTTAACGTTATATAAAAAAAGTTACATGCTGAACATGTGGGCCTACTGCATTCTTTCAGAATTGATACCTTAAAACTCCAAAAGACCCATGTTACAGAAAGGTGAACGTGCATGGCATATATATACTTCAACAATACACTTCTTAACCATAGTTTTGATTGCAAAACTCAGTGGTGCCCTCCAGTGTTTATGAGGCAACATTACCATCTGGAGACAAGGGATAATGACCACAGATTCTTGTCAAAACAAAATCTTGTCTCAACGACAAAGTATAATGTAACAAAGCTACAAGTAGTATCATGTTCAATCAAAGAAAAGGTAATAAGGTAAGGTAATAATAATGTAATTTTGTATGTATGTTGATGTGGCATTCCGTATAGGCCTTGGAAGTAAAAAAAAAGGCTCATGCTTGTCACCAACATTCATACAGAAAACAGGCAATGCCTTGTTGAGAGTCAGTTGACATAAAAGTGTGGGGGTGACAAATGGGGGTGGCAAGCCTGCAGGGGATTAAAAGTATGAACGCATATAAGACACTGTGATTCTATTGTAGATGGCCATCACATCCAGCAGATGTCAGTGCTGCTTTTAACAAAACAACTGGAGCTGAGTTGAGACTTTACCAGAGCATAGAGGACACGTGATCTCTGAGCAGTCATCATCACAGTTACGCCCTTCACTGCCGCCTCCTAGCAGCATCCTGTCTCTCTGTCACTTTGAATCTCTCTGTCTCTCTGTGTGTCTGTGCTGTGTGTAGGGCAGTGGTTCTCAAGCCTGGTCGTCAGGGTCCACTGTCAGAATCAGGTTTATTTGCCAAGTGTACACAAACAAGGAATTTGCTTTGGTGGGCAGCTGCATACAATAAACATGGAAGAGTCTTAAAAGTGGCTGCATTCTTCACAGTAAATATAAAATGTAGAACATTTAACACAAAATGCTAACAATTCCTAATATTTCCTAATTCCTAATGTCCTGTGTGTTTTAGATGTTTCCCTGCTCCAGCGCACCTGATTCAATCAGGTGTGCTGGAGCAGGGAAACATCTAAAACATGCAGGACAGCGGCCCTCAAGGACCAGGATTGGAGAACCCTGCAACAGTATTTCAACCCTGGTTTTCCAGTCACTCCCCGCCAGTTCATAAGACCACTGATGCTTGTTCCTTTGCCACAACCGCTCTACATTAGATGACAAGTTCTTGGATCTAGTGGACTAACTAGTCTTCTGTGCCTCCCGTTCAGCACCGTTCATCCCTTCCAACTGCTTGCCTTGCAACCTGGGCCCTGTACTACGAATCAAGATCAACATGCTCTGGATCACTTTCAGTTACCCGGCTACGCGAAGCGTAACAATCACAATCACGATAAGTGTTATCACAACGGCGGTTATCAACTCTCTAACTCAACCCAGATCTTTCCAATCTAGAGACGTGCGCGTTCACATAAAGGGGCGGTGTTTGCACCGTATGTCCAATCGCAAACATGGAAAAAACAAGAGCCGCATATTTCACGCAGGAGGAGCCGACAATAATCTTCGAAACTTTGTCTACTCCTTCTGCGTGAAATATTGTAATACAAACATATCAGGAATACAGACATATAATACAGACAAAAATCAACAAAGTCGCTGCTGCCAAGCTGGCAGAAAATAGCAGACGCTGTAAATGCGTAAGCTACATGACTTATTGATATCTTGTGCCCCACATCACAAGATGTGACCACCATAACGTTAAACTTTTGTTGCTGTATTATTTTAGTTGCAACCCTGGCAGTGGCAAACGATCGTGGGAGCAAATAAAAAATACATATAAAACCATAATTCAAAACGGTAAGTAGCAGTAGGCTGCACATATTGTTTAAGGCCAACATGTACAAGGCTGAATTGCCTGAGTCCCTTTTGTAGGATATTGGTATAGCTACACAGGGCCTATAGAACAATGAAATTGCTTGCAGCCAACAGGAAGAAAAATAAGGCAAAGAAAACTGGGGGGGCCCTCCTCCACAGGACTTCACTCCTGCTGAGGAGCTGGCCCTCTCCAGCTATCAGGGTCGCCCCATGATGGAAGGAGTGGAAGGGGGCATTTCTTCAGACCCTGGTGGCAGCAGCTCGGAAACCCAAGCATATATATGTTTCAAGTATTCTATGTGACCATGTTCATTCAACAATTATTTATGAATATTGTAGGAGTGAAATGTATTACTGTTCTCTGCAGTGACAGGAAATACATTGGTGTTGCTGCCACCACCCACTGTTGTCCCACTGTGCCATACAGAGGTAACAGTGAAACTAATAGTCATACGCCAGTATGTATGCCATATGTTGTTGCTGAATATTGATCAAATATTCCATTTACTTTCTCAAGTGGAGGTCCTAGATGATCAGGAAACTGTGTCTGCCTGCTCAGACAGCATTTTGGGGGTACACTTTTGAGTTTTATTTACCACTTGCAACACAGATGTTGAGAGTGTGTGAACGTGTGGCTGTGATTGAAGTAATGACTTTGATTGTAATGACTTGCTAATGGTGGTGGTCTGAACATGAGACACAAGTCCTTACAGTGCTCATTGTTGGAATGCTGCTTCAGCATTCCAAGTATTGTTCTTTGAATCTTTATTCAACTTCTTAATATTTGTTGGAATGCTGCTTCAGCATTCCAAGTATTGTTCTTTGAATCTTTATTCAACTTCTTCATATTCTTATTCTTATTCTATTTCTTCCGTGGCACGTTTCAGCGCCTTCAAATCTTCAGCTATTAAAACCGTTCAGCTATCAAAAAATTCAGCCGTTTCAGGCCATTCCTGCTATGACTTTTCAGCTTTGTACCTCTTATGCTTGAATTAATATAAATCAATATTCATCATATTTTTAACATGGGTTTCCAATGGAGTTTTCTTTCAAATCCTCTCAAACTTCTTTAAACTTCTTCAACTTCCAAATCCTTCTTCTTCCTCAATCTTTCAGCTAGAGCCACCATTTAAACTTTAAAATGTTGACAAAACCCTAAACTATTTTTAAATAATTCAGCTTTTTGATATCTATTCAACTTTTTTCAATATCACTGATTATGTTTCATGACTTTTTCAAACCGTTTCTGAGATTTACATGGGTGTGTACGTGAAAGCCTAGAGTGCAGACTGAAACGCTTCGGATGTCGTTGAAAAAATATTTATATTTTGCCAGCATTGCCACAATTTTCGCTCTTCATGCTTCGTTTTTGGATCAATATATAGCTAATTTTGTGCTGGTCGTAGACAGTTGTCTGTTGAATCCAACAGACGTACACTTTTGTTCAGAGCCCCACGAAAGCGAGACAAAGTCCAACTCTCGCCCCATAGAGACCAATGCAAATCTGGTGACAAAATCGTCAGAGAAAGCAAAAAGAACAATATTTTGAAACTGCCGGTAGAGTCGTATTTCTGACCGCACAGACATATAAAGGACATCTCTGGTTTCGGCAGAGTCTTGGGTCTCGGAACATATCCTTATTTTTTGGATTGGACGTATAGTTTTGCGTCTAGGTTAACTTGTTTGAGGTGTGAATTCTAGCTACATTTCTGTTCTCTCTACCCTCAGATCGTTAGCAATCATAGCTGCACCATCACCGTGGCAACCACACAGCTGCTGCAAATGACCAACGGAAAAACCTGATATTCTATAGACGCTTTCATCGAACGTATGCTTGTTGCCAAGGTTATGCGCTTGGCCCGAAGTCAACTTCCGGTCGGTGTTAGTTTGTATCGGGTTAGTATTTGCTGGATAATATGGCACCAACTACAAAATCTGTCAAAGTGAAGCTAATGAGCAGACTGACTTTGGGCTCAGGTTGTTGTGCTGTGGGGTACAACCTGACATCAGGAACAAACGCCCTTTCCAAAATAAAAATGTTTCGGTTTCCTAAAGAAGAGGGGAAACGACGAGCATGGATCAACGCTGTGCGAAGAGAGGCTTGGCAGCCAGGCAAGAACTCAAGGATCTGTAGCAGTCATTTTGTTTCAGGTAACAAACTCATGATAAAAAATAGTGGCTACATGACCAGTAACAAGCCAGTAAAAGTTATGAATTCGCGTTAGCTTAACTAAACTCATTGTAACTAGTTAGCTAGCTACACGTCGCTACATTGTACATTATACGCAACAGAACAGTTGATACACTTTAATGTTATGAAACACATGATATGACTTTACAGTCACAAACATAAGAACCACAATGTTTTCCATCAATATACAATTAAATAACCTACAGTAATTGCCCAAGTAGGCACCACTTGCTGCCCACTAACCCCAGTCTGTGTCTCATGTAGCCATCATTTTTAAGCAATATAATGGAAATAGTAGGCTACACTTTTTACACTGGAATGTGTATGTAACCAGAATGGTTATGGATTGTGCTAGACATGTATGATGCTCAACAAGGTGAAATACTGTTAACACCAACTGTTTCTGTCACTTTTATTTTAGGTGCACCATCAGTGGACCCATGCCACCCAGATTATGTGCCATCAGTGTTTGCGCACAAAACCACCACTGATGGCTCAGACAAGTTGAAGAGGTACCAGAGAAGACAGAGTAGACCATCAGAGGTTGAGTCCATTGATTCTCCTTCCATAGAGGTCACTAATGCTGACCCCGAAGAAGGATGCACTGCTGTGGGTACAGATATGTCAATGGCAGACATTGACCAGCTACAAAATGAAAATGGTGAATTGAAGATAAAAGTGGCTTTACTGGAGAAGAAATTGGAATATCAAGAAAAACGCCTGCAAGATCGTATGTTTGGCAGTCTGTCTGATTTTATTTTAAATGATGACAAGCACACTCATTTTTACACTGGTCTACCATCTGCTGCTGTGTTTTTCACCCTCCTCACGGCAATGTGGAACGCTTCATCAACCATACTTACCCTTCCCGAGCAGTTTCTTGTAGTCCTGATGAAGCTTCGTCTAGGCTTAGCTCATGAAGACCTAGCTTTTCGCTTCAGAGTTAGTTGTGGGACTGTCTCAAACATCTTCCATGAATGGCTCGAGGTGATGGCTAAAGAGTTGCACGCCTTGTTCGGTGGCCCTCCAGAAGAGATATAAGAAGAAATCTCCCCACCCTCTTCAAGACTACAGGTTTCCAACATGTTAGATGTATCATAGACTGTACTGAACTGTTCATTGAGAGACCAACTAGTTTGCAAACACGAGCAATCACCTACTCCCACTACAAGTCACATAATACTGTGAAGTTCCTCGTTGGCATTAGTCCAACAGGAGCTTTTAAATTTTTATCAAGAGTCTGGGGTGGTCGTGCTAGTGACAAGGTTATAACAAAGAACTCCGGGTTGATTGACCTTCTTGAACAAGGAGACCATGTAATGGCTGATCGGGGCTTCAACTTTCCTGAATACTTTGCCACCAAATGTGTCCGTCTCCATGTACCAGCATCTACAAAGGGAAGAAAACAACTGACAGGGTTAGAGGTGACACACTCTAGAAAAATGTCACGAGTGAGAATCCATGTGGAAAGGGCCATAGGAAAACTGAAGTCATTCAGAATTCTGCGGAACACCCTACCAGTCAGTATGGTAAAACGGAGAAACGATACCAGTCTTTGCACAATAGACAAAATTGTAATTGTTTGTGCGGCTCTATCAAACCTGGGGTAACCACTGGTACCAAAATAAAGGAAGACTGAATAAAAACTTGGTTTGATCAGTTATTATTATTGACCCCAAAAGCACTGTAGACTAACATTTCTATTTATCAAAGTGTTTTATTGGAAAATATTGGTGGCACAAAAATATTTAAAAAGGCAGGAGAGCAACCAATGCTGCTACAAGAAAAACACCCCTTGCCCTATCTCCATGTCTGATTATAGATCAGCACTATTGCTTTTGAGACCATGTCCTTGTATTTGTTGCTCAACTGCAGTCTTCCCTCCACAAATTCATCCACAATTTTTGGCAGCATGTGCTTGAAGTAGAAGCCACGTAACCTCTGCATATATGTGGTGACGAAGTCACTTTCATAAGGCACATCAAGCTCCAGGTGCTGTACTGGGGTCCAAATTACAAGACTGGATGTTTGCAGTCCGAGACAGTGCATCCCTAACTGTACCTGCCTGTAGTAACCTCTGGGGCCTTTTGGGTTTACAATGTACTGCTCATTCTGCACTCTGATGTCTTGGTTTGTGGCAGTGAATGCATCATTAAGGGATGTGCAAGTACTGAGGGTGATAGGGCATTTGACTTCTAGCAGCTTATCATCAATGATGCCATCAGGGCTTGCTGCTAGCCATGGGTCTCCTGTACACACCATCAACCCTTTGTCCATCATTTTGCAGCCCCTCTCCTTCATTTGCATCTTAGCAAGTTCCTCACTTTCCTTCCCATACCTTGTGGCCACACTCCCCTGGAACCTTGGGTAGAGGTGTTCAGCAAGAAACTTAGCTGGGTCAGTTGTCTCTCGCTGAGGCACCTTGCTGGCTGTGCTTGCTGTTATGCGCAGCTTGCGTGCATCATGCCACAGTGGTTCTATGCTCTGTTTTCTGGTGTTTCTTTCAAGTTCCACCACTTGCTCAGGGCTCAGTTTAATGAAGACATCATAAAATGTCATGCACTTTGGACAACTCAGAGCACTACCATGCTCACTATGGGGCTGAGCTAAGCTGCTGAACACGTCAGGTTCCTCTCTCTGCACATCCTGCTCTCCCTGACTGCTGGTGAAATCCTGACTACCTGCCTCAGAGGCTGTGTCTGTCTCACTGCTGTCACACATGACCGAAAAGAGAGCACAGTCTGGCACAACTTCCTAAAAGAAATGGTGAAAAGACCTTACTCGCCTACACTGCCACATACTATATCCTATATAGTACTGAATATTTTACATTAGGCTAACTTGTGTATTTGTTGGGCATATGTGGACTATACCTTACCTTCAGGGCTTTAAAACGTTTTTTGGGTGACCCACATGAACTTAGCGGGGGAAGACAGAGGGGAGCTTGTCGCCGCTTCTTGCCAGGTTTGATGAAATTGCATTGAGCAACAGGTTGTGGATCAGCCTGAAAGAAAAATCGAAATTATTGAGGAAAATGCAGTATTATAACATATGTAGCATTGCATCGGACCTAAAGTATTATCAAAGCTACATTCATTTTGCTCAAACAAAATATCACAAATTTCACACTGAGATTTGAAAAGGCAGGGAAGTAGTATTTTTAAATGCTCACCTTCTTATTCACCCGTGACCAAACACTTGGTTTTGAGGTGACAGATGGGCCACTCTGCAGTCCATCCTGGACACACTGCTCCACAGTAATCAAAATCGTGCCTACATGGCTACACACCTCTCCATTGCTGCACAGATCCAAAGACATTCCATTATCATGGGTAATTGCAAGCATTTAAAAGGCCTATCCAAATGCTATTATCAAATGAAACATGGCTGTATTGTTAGCCAGCCTCTTACTTACCCTGCCATGCAAGTGGCAACGATCCAGGCTGAGTAGCGCTTGGAAAGCGTCTGACCTGCCTCGATTTCCCCGTAAACCACACAGATATTTCCATTCTTAAACGTAAGAATGCTTTGGACTTTTCCAGAGTGGAAATAGTTGTAGGAATCCAAGCTGCGATATGCCTTGAACGCCTCTCTTGAATATACACATTCCCTCTCGACCAAGTATTCAAAGATATGCACCTGACTGATCTCCGGTAAATCAGACAGGTCCGTAGAAAAACATTCTTGTCTCAACATTTTGTTGAACGGGTCTGGTAACGTAACGTTAAAGCAATTTAGTTTTTCCAAATAACGGCTCTTTTCTACGACTGGTAACCCTATATGGGCCATTCTACCGAATTGGTTCAAAGTCAGGTTGGAAATATTTTAAAATTCTGTATGTTTTTTCCCCAAAACTTTGTCCTTATATATATTGTACCATATCTAAAGTATACATATCTAGTAAAAGAACCGTCAATTTTTATACTGTATCTTCAGACTGTGTTGGAATGTTTTTCATCTCCCAAAAATGTTCACTACCGAAACATAGTAATGCACTATAGTAAAAAGTATTATCATTAACCTGTTAAGATTGTGTTTCCTTCCCTTCTCTGAAGAGTATTTTTACAAATATTTATTTAAGGTTTTCACAATTAAATCAATAAAATGTAATTTTTACCTAATTTCTAAATACAATTTATACAATTCATCAAAATCTAAATGCAATATTTATTTGTAAAATGCATAATACTTATCATATTGATTCCACAGTTGATGATTGATACAATTGTACATACATTAAACCAATCAGTATCATACATTTTTTGTTGATAACTCAATATACCAATTTTTTTACAAAACATCCAGTGTTTCGGTCATGACTGCACTGTTCGGTTGTGACCAAAGTATTTTGTTTGCAAGGTTGTATCATATTTCCTCAACCTTATTGCTTAATCTTAACTCATAACATGCCTTAGGTTGGGAATATTACAAACACAAATGTTTTGTAGGTCTATAGAATAATTGTATTTACAGACACCATCACAAATTGCTTCACAAATTTAGTTTTTCACAAACTGCGGTGAACACTCTTGGGTTGATCTGAACATGCCGCTGTGTAACATTTTCTGGTGGAGGGATTAAGGTGACGACCTTGTCCACTGTGTACCAGATCTTGTCCTCTAGTCGCGGCCAATAAAAGTGGTTTCGCCCAATGTTGTGCATGAGTTTGACCTCAAGGGCACCTGTAGACAGATAACGGGTAAAATAAAAGGACATTGGGCGAGATATGATAAGTATTGCTTGTATTTGGAATCTTATAAGACTATGAAATACAGTTTGATTCAAAGGGAATGGGAATATGAGAACGGAAGAAGGCCAAGTGAGAATGAATGGAAAGAGAGAAATATCATGGGAAAAAGACATTTACAAATCACCTTCTTCTATGTCTTCAATGATTCCAGGATATGGGTCATTGTCATATGTGATAACACACCACTTTCCAACAAGGTCTTCAGTGAAGTCATCAACTGGACAGAGAGTCCCTTCACACCCAGAGCTTAAGGTGGAATGGCTTCCATCTTCTGGGGCTGTTGGTTCAGATGTTCTTACATCTCTTCCAAGCTGTGCTTGTTGTGCAATGTTGGTGGATGATGGGTGGAAACAGGGACAGATGGCCTCTCTGTTGCAGAAGCAGCTGAGCACTCTATAATGGATCGTGCCAGGCGTAGTGCAGATTACTTGATGAATGCTCAGTGTACCTTTGATGGTGGTCAGCTCTTTTGGAAGGAGTGTGCTTACTCTGTTTATCTGGTCTTCCTCCACGTAGAGGAGCTTGACTTTGGTAAGAGGAAGGAGTGTGTCATAGAGGGCTTTTGCTGTGGGTATGTCAGTACCCCTGGCTACCTGTGAATCAGCAGTTCTCTTCATGGTGGCTCCAACGCCATCGGCAGGCCCTTTCCCGTGACCAGCTTCCAGGAAACTCCAGTTTACAGCGGTAAATCCCATTTGGAAAGGAATGGTGCTCAAGAGATAGAAGTTCTTCTTTCCTCTATATTGCATGGTCGGCCCATCGCTGATGAAGAAGAGCTTTTGGATCCTCGGGTTGTTCTCCTTCAGGAACTGAAGAACTGGTTCAAGCTGAGCCCAAATGGCAGGAGGATCATGCTTCATGGAAGGTGACAAGGCACAGAATGTCAGTGTACAATCTGGTGTACACAACAGCATTGTGCAGTGTAGTCTGCCTGTGGGATGCTCCAAAATGGACTTGCTGCACCTCCTTTGCATATTTGCACTGCCAGTTTTCTGCGTAGTCAATGTGAAGAATAGCTTTGTCTGCTTTCAGAGATCTGTGCAGGAATTGTAGCTGTGTGTACTGGTGATGGATGTTGAAGAGGTGCTTGCACACTTTGGCTTTCATTTCTGTCTCAAAATCTTCCAAAAGGTGCTCTGGGCTGCCCTCACATCTCTGTTTAACCGTTTTTGTCACAGTGATCGTCTCTCTTTTTCCGTCCTTCTCTTTTTCATAATCTTCTTTTTTCGTGAGCCACTGGTACCACCATGTGGCTTCTGTTCCTAATGTACCAGTACTTGTGGTGTGTTTGAGAGACTTGTTCTTACATAAGAGACATTCCCTGTACATGCAAGCTTTAGATTGAGTGTCACAGCACAACTCCTCAGCGACTTTGCTCAAGCTCGGTGAGTTGATAATGCCAAGGCGCTTGAGCCTGTCGGCTTTCATTTGGGCATTGTCATGCAGTTTGCAGACACATGTCTCCCTGTTGTTTATGTTTGGGGCAACAATCCAAAAAGGTTTTGTCCTGCAGAAAAGCGAATAGGACAGCTTCAGATGAGGCATCTCCAGTATCAACTTCTGATACAAATTCAGCATTGTGTCAGAGAGGAACCTCTTTTGTTTCTTCTTTTTGAATCTTGTGATTGTTTCATTCTTCCCCGCTGATGCCCGACTATTGTCATCTCGACTTAAGAACATTTTGACTATGTCCAAGGTATTTTTAGTACCAGTTCTTTGATAGGTAAACCTCAGCTGTGGCTTGTCTACAGTCTTGTTGTAGACTTTGTGGGAGATACCTACTGTTTTTCTGAGCAAATTAACTAGTTTGTATTTTCTAAGCAACCTGTCTGAGACAGCTCTTCTGAATGCATTTTTCTCTTTATAGCTGACAGACTTGTATTTAGTTTTCATTTGGTGCATAAGTGTATTGTGAAAAAGAAGGGTCTTTCTAATATGAGCAGGAACTCTGTGCTTCTGTAGATCCTTCCGAGTTTTCGTTCTTGGGGAACAATTTGACTTGTCTGATGTCAACTTCAACATTAACCTCTGGCATCTTTTTTTATATTTGGTTTCCCTCCGCTGCATGTCTTTGATCTTCTGCTCTAGCTTCTGTAATTTTCTGTAGTTATAGATTTTTGACATTCTCCTTTTCTTGTCTGCAGGTCTATGGTCTGGTGTCTGATCAGCCTCGCTAGAAGTGCTAGTTGCACTTCTTGTCCTTTTCTGGTCTGCACGCCTATGCTCTGGTGTCTGATCAGCCTCACTAGAAGTGCTAGGTGGTGTGGAAGCCCTGCAAAATGTCTCCATCTCGCTCTGTCTTTTTACCAACACCCTGTGCTTTTGCTGTCTTTCCCTCCATGTTTTTCTGACTTTCCTTTGACCCCTGTTGGATAAATCGCTAATACATTTCAACTTTCCTAATTCCTTTCGTTTCTTATTTCTTTCTCTTTCCTTCCTTAAATATTCTTGGTGTTTCACTGGGTCATCCCTCACTCTTTGTCTGTATTCTCTCAGTCTCTCTGCTCCACTTTTTCTAATTCCTTTTGGCATTTAGGTGTCTTATGGTTCTTTCTCCCCTGAACAATTTCAGATAGAAATCAGCATTATCTACATGTTTACCATTTAGTCCACATAACACATTTATTTCAAAATAATGGGATGGAACTACTCACCATTCCATTTTGTCACTACCGAAATGATCATGTCACCACCGAAACGTTACCATATGTTTCGGTAGTGACTGTTTCGGTAGTGACAATTCTAGCTAACTTTGAGCATAACTAAACAATGCTAGCAAGCACATGGCTAGCATACACATATTTGAAGAGGTGTGCACACATAAAAACATAATACTTTGCATAAAACCACAAAATGTTTACTTAATTGAAGAGAATATGTGTTCGGTAGTGACAATTCTTAAGGTTACGTGCCAATTTTCAGACTTTGGAACACATTTATATCAAAAGTATGGGATTTACTTAATTACCATTCAGCCATGAGGGACAAAGATGCAGTGTCACTGCCTGGTCAAAAATGTAGGGGTGTGGCTAAAAACCAGGCTCAGCCAATAGATTAAAACTCTTGTGTTTCGGTAGTGACATGAAAACTGGGGACATGATTTTTGGGGTATAGTTTTCTAATTTACAAATTAAACCCACAATAAATCTAAATCTTACATCTTCTGTTTAAACTTAATCATAAAGGTCTTTGAGATAACACCATTGTTATTTACAGAAATGAAAATTTAGATGTCAGGGTTTGGGACAGCTATTTCCCAATTGAAAGTACTCTATAAATGATGATTTTGTATATATTTAGCTTATCACTAACTAATTTAATGCCTTGGGTTTAAATAGACCATAACATATTGTTTGTAAATATCTATGTGACTAAATTACTAAATGACTAAAATGTAAATGTAAATCTATGTCTGAATACTTAATTGTTTTGTTAAATAGTTTTTCTTGTTGTGGGACCGCACTTTGAACCAATTCGGTAGAATGGCCCATATAATACTGGCTTGACATATTTATAATTAGCTGGCTATTTAATAACGAATCAGAAAAAGCTAGACTGTTGTTATGAGTTCGCCGGAAGTTAACTTTGGGCCATAACAACGCACATGCGCAGTAACGTTTGTTTATGTTGTCATCTTGAAACCGTCTATAATGGCCACTAGATGGCGCTAAACTGCCAAACCTATTTTTTATGCTTGCCAGGGACAGAACAGCTATACTATCCCAACTATAATTTTAGCTGTTAAAACTATAATATTCTTGTTACGGCTAGCTAGCCTAGGCTACTTCTTCTTCTGTTTAACAGTTCAGCTTTCAGCTTCTCCCGCATTGTATTTCAGTTCTTAGCATTGTTAGATGATGCAGTTCAGCTTCCACACTGCCTCTTTTGTGCGACTCACACATTTTTTAAATTAATTTCAGCTTGCAGGTATTTTTCTCATTTCTGTATTTTCAGCCATTTAAAAAATGTATTTCAGATTTCAGCATTCCAACGCATTTTCTGCAGGAAATACTCTTTCTAGTTATTATTTATCTTCTATTTCTTCCGTGGCACCTTTCAGCGCCTTCAAATCTTCAGCTATTAAAACCGTTCAGCTATCAAAAAATTCAGCAGTTTCAGACCATGGGTGCTATGACTTTTCAGCTTTGTACCTCTTATGCTTGAATTAATATAAATCAATATTCATAATATTTTTAACATGGGTTTTTGGATCAATATATAGCAAATTGTGTGCTGGTCGTAGACAGTTGTCTGTGGAATCCAACAGATTTACACATTTGTTCAGAGCCCCACGAAAGCGAGACAAAGTCCAACTCTCGCCCCATAGAGACCAATGCAAATCTGGTGACAAACTCGTCAGAGAAAGCAAAAAGAACAAGATTTTGAAACCGGTAGAGTCGTATTTCTGACCGCACAGACATATAAAGGACATCTCTGGTTTCGGCAGTCTTGGGTCTCGGAAAATATCCGTATTTTTTGGATTGGACGTATAGTTTTGCGTCTAGGTTAACTTGTTTGAGGTGTGGATTCTAGCTACATTTCTGTTATTCTCTGCCCTCAGCGCGTTAGCATTCATAGCTGCACCATCACCGTGGCAACCACTCAAACAAGCGTCTCTTACTAGGGAGGACAAACCCGTTTGAGCGTTTTTCCTGAAATACGTTTTAATAGTTATTCCTGGGGAAATTATGGAATTAAATTACATATTAACCATACTGAAATACGTGTGCACAATAATATCAACAATATTTGCTCAATTTAGACGTTTTTAAAGGTTTTTAATTTTACCTCGAAGCTACTTCCGTTAATCAGCCGTTTGTGAAAAAGAGGCTAGTTTTACGACAGTGACTTTGGATGTAGCCTACTTTAACATGCTAGCTGATTAGCCAGTACGAGTGAGATATGTAAACAGCTACATTAATAAACCTCTTGTTTGTAAAATATGTAGTCTTAAATACGATGGGAACACATCACATAAACAACTCTAAAACGTCCGACACGCCAAATGTTGTCGTTTTTTGTCAAGCGTCCCTGAAGCTCAAATTCCGAGTCGGAGTTCCATGAAGCTTTTCATTGCAGTGAACGGGGTGGAGAAGCGTTTCTTCTCGTCTGTACTCTTATATTGTCCAGTCGATTTATAATAACATGTTATCAAAAGAGGACCTCTAAATTACTTTTTCGTTGTCTTTCTTTAAATGAATGTAATTTTAATTAAGTTATTCCATTGAAACATAATACATGTAATATAATAATGACACGACTATGACACGATTTGTTCAAGAACAACAATGTTTAATATGCACATTTAATAGGAAACCTAACTCATTTTCCAGAGGGAATCAAAAAACCAGTTAACCCATTTTAGCCAATATGGGATACTGGAAAATTATTCCCTGACCCCTAGCAAAAAGGCGATCGAGCAAGCTCCTGGAAAATGTGTAGCTAATTGAAGGCACGTTCATCTGAAAAAGAGTGAGAAAAAAGTGCACAAAATACTTATTTACAATAAGTTACTTATAAACATATTTATGAAAACTTCATTTTACTATACAACCTCACTGCAAACTGGATGTACTGCTGCTGTTTCATTTTCTCTTCATACCTGCAATTAGAAATACATAAATTATTAGATATTAATATCAAACCTGATCAACAGCCTTACTAGAGTCAAACTGCCAATATTTAGCTATATAAACATTCTATAAGAGATAAGAATATATGCAGAGGGAACTATTTACATCTTACCTGAAAGAAAAAGATTATATTAGATACACAATAGTTACAAATAATTATACAGCTATCTTCAACCTAAAAGAAAAGATTAATATTAGAAGATACACAATAACTACAAATTATAGCCAATGCCATACTCTATACTGTTGGCTTTTAAATCCCGCTCAACAGTCTAACTGCCAATGCCATACTCTATACTGTTGGCTTTTAAATCCCGCTCAACAGTCTAACTGCCAATGCCCTACTCTATACTGTTGGCTTTTAAATCCCGCTCAACAGCCTTGCTTTACAACCTATGTAAATCTGACTTCATGATTCAAATAATCATCTAAAAGAGGACATTCGTAAACCCCCTCCTCTTCATCCTCACCCTCGTACTCTACAACACGTAAACTACCTGTGCTACAGCCCACTACTCTACCTGGATACCAGCACTCCAACCCATCATCACTATCTCTGTACATGTGCTTTATTTTCCTGCCTATCATGTCTGCAGCACTGACAGACAACAACATCCACATACCCCTCCTGAAAATCGGACCATAAATCAAACCACCACAGTCTCTTTTCCCCATCGTATCTTACATGGGAAATGGTCTTACCATTCACCTCCTTTTCCCCTATAACTGTGGCTCTGTACCAGACTTTAGTCCCATCCTCATCAAACCCATGTCTGATGATTTTACCAAGGAGCTGGTCTGCTGACTGCACATCAGGTACTATGACCTTTGAGAGCCCCCCCCTCTTCCTGCCTAAATCCCGAACAAGTGCCTGCTGCTTCTCAGCAAGGCGTATAAATTCAGCCTTTGCCTCTGCAAAAACATGTGCTGATGCACACCCATACTGCCTATCCTCAGTGTCCTCCAACTCCAGAGGTGCCTGAACTACACTCCTAAGATTCCTAGTGAGAGTCTCTAAAGGCAATCTTCTCCTGTCCTTACTTAGATTGAAGACGCCATTCTCATTTTTCATCCCTAGTACCACCCGTCTAAACCTCAACTGTGCTGATACAGCTAACAGTTTGGATCTCTCACCTAAACTCTCTAGTTGCTCATCTATTTCATCTAAAGTTGTCCACAAGCCCCCATACTTACCGATCTCCAATGTCAGCTTTTGCTTTGTGGCAACATCCCTAACTTCCCTCTCTCTCTCTTTGACCCTAGACGCCTGCAAAATCCTAAGTCTCTCATCCCTAATGGCTTGAGCACGCTCACAGAAAACGGCTCTCTGTTCTTGCACTGATGCTCTAGCTACAGATAACACCTGTGCTTTCCTGTCTCTATCTAACCCTGACAGCCATTCCCAAGACCGATTCTGCTTGAAAAGCATCATGCCCTCTAGTGTGTTGACCTTTGCCCTAGCTTTCTCTCGAAGAAGTCTATCAAAAAACCCAAAGTCACGCTCACAACTGACATTGGTTTTAGGTGCTGAGGCAAGTTGGTCAACCAATTCCTCAGACACATCTGCATAGCGTCCATGCACTAAGTGGTCCGCTAGCATGCTGCTACACACCTTAACCAGGCTGGCTAAAACTATCTCAACAGCCTGCACTGTCAAACCATCAAAATCTATGTCAGTCTTTTTAGTCAAACACTTTAAAACAGGACTATCATGGACAGCTATGTCTCAAAGAGAGTCACTTCCCCTGTAAGAAGTGAAGATCCACCTGCCACTCTCTAAGCTTTCTGACAAGCTCCTGATACCTGCCATTCATTACCAGCACATTTTCCTTCCTAGAAAGTGCCTCCCACACAGGATCAACAACTAACTTCCCTACAAGCCCCAAGGCCCGACAACCTGCAAGGAAATGAGGAACATTAAGATCCTCATACACAGCCTCTACTAACCTATTGTCACTTCTATTGGCACAAGAGAAATCCAAAATATCCCTACTCAAAAAATACAAACCTGCTGAGTTGTAAAAGGTGACATTTGCCCTGTTTCCCTTAAAAGGAGCAAGGGGAACGAAATCCGTTCCGTTCCTGTCCATCAAAAATGTTCGAAATTGAACCGGCTTGCCACTCTTTTCACAGCCACGCTCTTGAATGAGCTTACACACTATTCTCAAAAGGTGTACAGCTCCGCTTTCACCAAAACTCTTCTGACAACCGGGGTGCCTAGAGCTTCCAATCTCTGCACTGCCAAAAACCATGTCTTCCCAGGTAGACAAGGCAGTGTTTGCTTGATGGGCCAGACCATCAATGAGATGCAAACCACAGAACAGCTCATTCACCACACAGAGTCTTGCTTTCTCTACCTCACTGCACTGATCAAAGTCCTCAACTATGTCAGGCAGGATACTGGCTCTGTACTGAGCCAGTATTTCATTGAACCTCTTCTCTGTGCTAGCCCTGTCACTCATCAGGTTCTTAATTTTGGAGAAAATGTCTTTCTCACAAAAATCACTACTTCTTCACCACCACTGCTAACAACATCATGAATCATCTCCCGCACAGTATCAAACGTGCACTGGGCAGAACCGGATGCCTGTTCTCTCACACCTAAATGGAGTCTAGTACCATCCTTTAAAAATATGTCTGCAGTGCCATATTTGTGTCCAAACTTACTTGTTGCATCTGTGCAAAGGGTCAAGTTATTCTCTGACAACAGTACTTTGCAGATGCTGTAACGACACCTGTCTTGCTTCCAACACCATATATTTACAAAAAGACTGGCTAGGAAGCCTTCCTATCTTGGACCTGCCAAGCTTCTGCAACACAACTTTCACAACTTCAGATGCTTTGGTGGAACTCACCCCCATAGTTGTGATCAAATCCATGTACACCTCCCTAACAACATCTGAATACTTACCATGCTCAAAAGTGGGGACCTGCCCTTGTATAAACCTGTTTAGTTCCTCCTGTGCGGCAGCATGTTCCCCTTTCCAAAACTGCACTCGCTCATTTAAACTCTGAACCTGCTCTACTAAACTAGATGCTCTACCACTTACCTGATCGGTCTTTCTTTTTAAATAATTAGAACGCAGTCTCCTTCCTTTTCTCAATTTTCATTTGTGCTAGTCCCTGACTCAGACCGACTAACCTTTCTTCTAACTCTTCCTTGGCCACTTCCAACTAGGGCTGGGCGATATGGCCTAAAATGTTTATCACGGTTTAATTCGTGAACACTGACGGTATCGGTATATATCACGATATATTAGTTATTCTTAAAATGTCATGACAATGCAATCCGCACTGCAGCGGCTAATCTACCGCACTCGGACGGATTTGCATTGGGTAACTCCGGTGTGTCAAATGAGTTTTCCAAATTTTGCAGTGTTTAATTGCCACGGAAGAGCGACTTCTCAGTAGCCTACGCGTTCAACAGTACCCAGCTAACACATGACGTTGCGGCAACGTTGCCAGTAAGTGCTCAGTTGGTAACCCGCAACGTTACCTTCTGGCAACGTCGTGGCAACGTCGTAGCAACGTTATAAAGGGAATGTTGCCAGTTGGTCCCATGGACAACGTTGCCACAACGTCGTACCTTGGTCGGCTGGTTACGTTATTTTTAGACCCGTGGACAACGTTGCCGCGACGTCGTACCTTAGTCGGCTGGTTACGTTATTTTTTGGTCCCTTGGTCGGCTGGTTACGTTATTTTTAGACCCGTGGACAACGTTGCCGCGACGTTGTACCTTGGTCGGCTGGTTACGTTATTTTTAGACCCGTGGACAACGTTGCCGCGACGTCGTACCTTGGTCGGCTGGTTACGTTATTTTTTGGTCCCGTGGACAACGTTGCCGTGATGTTGTACCTTGGTCGGCTGGATACATTAAGTTACCATGGGTTAAGTTGCGGTTAAGTCGCTCTGGTCGCAGGACAACGGATCTCGAGTGCAATATGGTTTATTCAGAGATGGAGAGATCACACTGGACTGCTCTCAGTTCTGACACTTTAGCAATGTAGCCATAATCTACATGAATTTCAATCACACACAATATTAAATGTTGCACCCAGCACGTATAAATGTAGACAATGCATGTAATTCATGTGCAGCTCAGCCCCAGCATGTCATTGGTCATCAATTGTCTCATATGCAGAAACTTAGCTTTAATAAAAGACTGAATTTTTAATATAATTTAGCCTTTCATTCTTTACTATAAACATGTACAAAAGCAATCAATGTGTGATGTGTAACATGATTAAGCAAACATTCTTTGTATAGCACACCAAGCTATACGTACAAGCTGTATGACACACAATGCAAATTTGTGCTCCAATAATTTTGTAATACAAAATTGTTAAATGTGACCAAAAGGTAAGCGACTCTTAAAGAGTTTCATTTCCAAAGACAAGTCATCACAGAATATTACAATTCTTCCTTAGCAAACCTGCTCCTCAGTCTGCCCGAGCAACAACTTTGCGCATGCCCATTTCAACGCATCGCTGAAACTGGGGTTTCAGAAGAGATTTTGCAGGGGTTCAACACCGTTTTGTACGCATTGGATTTCAACTGGAAATTAGCTACTTCAAAGGTGAGTTTCTTTACAGAAATTGTTTTAAATATATAAACATATTTTCAGAAATCGGATGGGGCATGCTATTACGTATATGTTTGAAATTTAGGCTATTTAGCCTGTTTATGTGCTATCAGATTCACGTTGTTTACGTTAGGATTTCGCTAGCTACAGTAGAGGTTAAACCCTCCAGAAAGTTAGCCTATGTTGAAATACTGAAAATGCATAGGCCTACATGTTATCAAAGTTTAGCGTCTCACAAGTCACCCACAAAAGAATCAGTGAAAATAAATGTTCAGAACTGTTAGAAAACCTTGTCCCAAAATAGTTTATTTAGCCCGGAATTTTCAAAGACTGTGGAGCTAGCGTGGCTGATCAATGTTTTAATCACAGTCGGTCATGGCATGCACAGCAATGGCGTCTATAAAAGTATCATGTCACTGATTTTTCCAATTTGTACATGACATCTGTTTTTGGATAAGTTTATTCGTTTTAACCTTTAGATGCGTGAGTTCTAAATATTTCCGACGCTTCCACCAGTTATTTGTCCAAAACGGCGGCTAGGTAGCTTTAATTAGCTTCCGTTACCTAGCAACCTAGCATAACCTAGGTTCTAGGTTCAACCTGCTAGTGTTACTTGTTAGCCTACTAATTGTAAATTTTGAAGCCATACTATAGCGTTTGTCATATAGTTTTTGTCTATCGGAAAATAGTCGGTTGGAATGTTCAGAATCACACATGCGACGCTAAGCTGTGCGGCCCTGCTTTCGAACGATCACATATGTGCAATGCTACTCCTTAAATATCAATATGCTAAAGCTATGTACATAAACTACATTCCACTTTCATTTCTGTACAGATTATCCTACCACCGTCACACGGCCTAGCACTGTGTCCCTGGGAAATGATGGTAAAGTAATGAATGACCGTTTATAACAGTGACAATAATTGTAGGAGCCATGGCAACCCTAAAGGCTATGTTTTGAAGCAAAAGCATGACTTAAAACTTTTGCATCACCAGATTCTATACCCCTAGATGTCAACTCTGGTCTGGTGGAGGTGAACCCATTGGGGGCCCAGGAAAACAGCTGGCAGCCAGGCAAGTGCAAATATAAGACACTCAAAAATATATATGCTTTGTATACAACCATTCAAGGTAACATTTGTTATTTGCATCAATGTTACAGCTAATCTAGAAGAACCACAGTGTATGCCAATCATGCTAACTCTTGTAAACTTGTTTTACTTGTCTTTAATGACAGACACAGTACAGGTTATGCTCCGGAAGATGGAGACATTGGAGGAGAACCAGCTAGAGGCTCTCCTATTCAGGCGACTACAGGGCAGACACACTGAAGAGGTGCCAGTGATGGACCTACAGGTGGCCCAAACACAGGCTGAACTCCAAGACCTTGAGGAGCGCCTTAAGGTGCTGGAGTTGCGAAAGAGAGTGGTAAGTGTTTGGAGATGCCATGAACTATGGCTTACACGCAGCGTTCAACGTTCACATTGGTGCTGACAATAAGTTCATGACTTCTAATTGCAGACGCTGTGATGAAGTGGAAGACGGGACTGGGAGAGAAAGCTGTGGAGCTCCTGATAGAGGAGACACTCAAACACACCCCGGCAGCCCATTCAAAACAAGCCAGGTGAATGAATCATGATTGCCATGATTCCCGGCCATGCCAAATGACGTTGTGTCCTTAGGCAAGACACTTCACCCTACTTGCTTCGGGGAGAATGTCCCTGTACTTACTGTAAGTCGCTCTGGAGAAGAGCGTCTGCTAAATGACTAAATGTAAATGTAATGATTGCAGCTTCCATATCCAACCTTTCACATGGCTATGTGACAAAAATCTAGAATCACATATTTTTTTGATGATGTATATTATTTTAGATGTGATTTTTTTATGACTTGTATAGCCCCTTTTTACACGTGCAATTATGTTGATAGAACACTAACTTATTTTGTGCTTCATTGTGAGGGCCAACAGACAGGACCTGTAGCGGGGACTGGCAGAAGATTTTAATTCACTGTTTGGCACTTTGTTTGAAATAAAATGTTACATGGAAATGCTGCCTTGTTTATGATTAGCTAGTTAGGCTACACATCACACAAACATAGTCCTCCTAAAGTTGGCTACCATGTAAACATATTAGCAAGCATATTACAACAAATAGCCTATTATACAAGAACAAGTAGCATTTTGGGCAAATGAGGTCTGCATATGAACCGCCCCAATATAAGCAGTAGAATTGAGAAATATAGGTTACTTAGTTAACGTTGCAGTTACGGACTGGCAACGTCACTAAATGACGTTGCTAGGAGGTTGCGGTTACGGACTGGCAACGTCGGGAAATGACGTTGCTAGGAGGTCGCGGTTACAGACTGGCAACGTCGGAAAATAACGTTGCCACGACGTCGCGGTTACGGACTGGCAACGTCACAAGATGACGTTGCGGTTACGTTCTGGCGTCCCACAGATGCACGGTCCCGCAACGTCGCCAAAGACGTTGCGGCAACGTATGTTTGGTCATCGAGTGACGTTGCGCCAACGTAAGGGCAACGTAACTGTGTTAGCTGGGTAGCCTACGTTTATGGGATCGCAAGACAACTGTTAAATATTTGTAGTGAGTTAGCTCTACCTATAAACAATTATTACATGGTTGAATACTCAATTCTGTTGGCTTACAATAAACAATTCACAATTCTAACCAATTTGGCATTGGATTTGTCAAACGCATTCTGGTAGATTAATTTTCGCGCACATGCACGGCTTTCAGGTGGTGAAAAAGATTGCTAGTGTTTCCACCTTTGGCTAGCACAATTCGACGACACAACTTACAGAGTAGTGTTTGTTGATCGATGTCGGATAACTTGAAACCAAACCATTTCCAAACGAAAGAGGCCCCCTTTTTTACCAATTCGTCCGGCAAATCAACCCCACTGGCTTTATTTTCAGACATCATTAACGCTTGCTTACACTTGCCAACAAAAGCAGTTTACTCATATGAACGTTTGCTTCCTCGGAGTTGCGCTAGCTTGTTTGTTGACTTTCATTGGCTGGGACAATGCGTGCAGCGCATGCTGCATGTTTTTTTGGTAAAAGATACACATTTGAACTAGCCCGCTAGGCAGTATCACTTCCCAGATAGCAAAAATCATCTGGCCCAGATCGTCCGTAAAACGGACTCGGGCCGGTGTCCAACGGCACAATGGGCCAATACCGGCGCGAATCCGTTTTACGGATGTGGTTCACATCCGGACCGACACTGGGCCAGTTCCAAAACGTCAACGATTATTTAGGTTATATTCCCCATATATGTTAGTTAGTTCTCAGTAAGGAAAAAAACGAAGATTTTCTAATCAAAAACTTTTATTAATTTTCAAGCCATTAGTTTAAATATATGTACATTCTCAAAAATTAAAACATTATAACAAAAACACAAATTTATATAAAAAAATAAAATACAAATAAACATCTTTCATTAAATCAAATGGATAAGAGGAAGAAAACCATGTCCTAGTTTAATGATTCACTTTAACAATACTAAATGCACACATAAAACAGGAATGAACAATGAGTTAAGAGGTTGATGTCTCCTTGGCCATCGCCCTGTCTTTGCGGCCGCCTCCCGGTCAGATGCCAGGTTGAACCATCTTATGGCGCAAGAGTCAATCTCACTGTCCGGTGCACTCTGATGATTCTTCCTTACAGCTTCTGTTGAGGGAGATTGTCCATCACTTAATAAACTGTCACTAACAGATTCTGAATGTTCCACTTATAACAGCTAATTCTCCATTGTTTTGACAGCTACTTTACTGTATTTTACAATACTTACTGATTAACAGAGTTCTTGTGAGCATTTCTTTGAAGCATTTTTTGCCATTTACGCCTTTCCAATTAATTCTTTTGGCCACTGTGTCTGAGAAAATCTTTGATAGAACATTCCAGGATATTCTCTTGGTGTTCTGTCCTCCTACAGCACCAAGCGCAGAAATCTGACAAGATAAAAAAAAGGTTTCTTCTAGATCAAAAGACAAAACATTTGCTACAATTATGCACAGTTCTGTTAGCTCAAGAAATCAGGTCTAAAAATGTTGTTTTGTGAACTCTATGAAGTTTGCAATTCTGCATCAAATGCTGGGTTTATCTGAACAGAACCCTGCACTCAACACCAGCTAAACAATATTAACACCCAGTAGACTAAATAGCAGTGATGGATGTCGCTTTAAAGGTGATGATGTAAAAAGACAATGAAGTTGTTGGCTTTATACCATGTTTTGCTTAGCATGAGAATTCCTCGATTCTTTCAGCCACTCCTCCAACTCCTCCACTTCAGACATGGTGGCCAGTGGGAAACTCATATTGTCCGGCATCTCAGCCACTGGAGTTTCTGTACCCACTCTTGCAGCAAGACTGTTGACAGCAGCAGCAAGTTGCATTTGCTGCTGCTTGATGTGTTCCAGCAGGGTCAGGATGTGCAGCTGAGCCGCTACAGAAAGAGTTAAGAAACAATTAAAAGTGTTACTTTTAGCTGTTACATGCTATTTCTCTCTTCATCATCTATCCATCTATCACAGGGTTCTCCAATCCTGGTCCTGGAGGGCCGCTGTCCTGCATGTTTTAGATGTTTCCCTCCTCCAGCACACCTGACTCAAATGAATGGTCATTACCCGGCTTCCACAGAGCTTGATAACAACCCATTCATTTGAAACAGGTGTGCTGGAGCAGGGAAACATCTAAAACATGCAGGACAGCGGCCCTCGAGGACCAGGATTGGAGAACCCTGATCTATCATATGAAGTCTGATATATATTAGGGGTGTCAAACCCTGGTCCTCGAGGGCCGCTGTCCTGCATGTTTTAGATGTTTCCCTGATCCAGCTCACCTGATTCGAATGAATGGTCGTTATAACAACCCATTTAATTGAATCAGGTGTGTTGGAGCAGGGAAACATCTAAAACATGCAGGACAGCAGCCCTCGAGGACCAGGGTTTAGTTTCGAAGAGCACATAATGGCCGGGTTTCCCAGATTCGTTAAGAAGCTCTTAACGCTAAGAGCTTCTTAGGAGCGTTCTAAGAGCGTTCTAGAGCGTTCTTAGAACGCTCCTAAGAAGCTCTTAGCATTAAGAGCTTCTTAACGAATCTGGGAAACCCGGCCAATGTAAGTACAAATATTTTTTCATATTGACTTATTTAACCATTTATATGGTCACAGTCCGTTTTCAAAATGATTGTACCAGAGCAAGGAACAGGTCCAGTGCCAGTCTTCCCCAGTCTAAAGCTAGGGACGAAAAGGTGGTCTTGGCCATCATCTGACAGAGGGGTGGCAGAGATCCGGCACACAGGACTTGAGGGCAGACGCGTAGGGGTGTCAACCAGTGACATTGGAGCTGAGGACAGGTAGGTAAATTGAGCACATTAAGAACAAAGACATTTGATAAGACCTGTGATATGAAATTGTTTATTGAAGTAGGCCTACCTGTGTCACAACCACGATCAGATTGCCTCCTCAAATCTGGACGATGTCCAGCAGAAAAGTGGTGTGGAGGACTTGGAAGAATGTAAGGTGGAGGGCTAGGGACAAGTGGTGCAGGAGCTGTAGTATGCCTCGGGCCTGGTCTAGTAGTGGTCTGGCAAACTTCATTGAGGGTAGGTGGAGGAATAGGAGGCAATGGAGTGGAGGTGCGTCTCTTGTTCCTCTCATCTGCCTCACTGTCAGAGTCTGTATCACCAAAAATTATCCTAACAAGCAAAGCAAAAGAGCTAACAATCTGGTATGTGCAACATAAAAACTAGTTTAGAATTGCTTTCATTACTTATCCTAATTAAAAACAATCTGTTTGTAACTCTGAAGTGTTACAGATCAGTGAGGCCCTCAGATTTTCTCTTACCTTGGCTTACTTTTTCTTTTCCTCATAATCACTTGTTCCTCGTCATCAGTTTGTAACTCTGAAGTGTTACAGATCAGTGAGACCCTCAGCTTTTCTTTTGCCTTCATGTAGTCACCTGATAAAAGTTTTGAAAATCTGAATTGTTAGTAAATAATAAACTGTAAACTTTCAAATATTTCATGATTTAATCATTTCAGTGCCTTATTAAGTTAACTTTCTAAATGATTCCGTACCAGCTCTTAAGAGGACTCGAACATCATACTGTTTCCAGTCTGGTCCTGGTTCCTCCCGTTTTTGGACAGCTCTATTGATGCGTTCATCACTTTTGTAGTTTGGCCACCAAGTCATACCATCTTCAAACCATGAGTCTGATATAATGTTTACTGTTTTTGTTTCAGTAAATTCCACAACTATATACATCTGAAAAAGAAAATGCTACAGATTAAAATGAGCATTATTGTTGTTAGAGTCTGACTTTCAACACGTACTGAGTGCACTTAGTGTAGTTAGTTTCTGTACGTCTTACCAACCATTTTAGTTGAAGATACTTACATCATTAAAATTCACAAGTATCCAGAACCCTTTGTGGGCCCTTTTTCATTTGGAGTAAATGTGCTGTTTTTTTCTGTTGGTCTTGGCAGTCATTTGTCTTATTATTAGTCATTAGTCTCCCACTACTCAAACTCCCCACCCTCCCTCCTTATACCCACCACTCCAACTATGCCCTGTCACTATGCATGTGTAAAAATGGCATGACAACAAACCTATCTTTATAAGGTAAGAGGACACACTTAAAGGAGATGTCTGACACTTTAGCTACCTTAAAAGGTCCTGTTGGTTGACACACAATAAATGTTCTAAGAAAATCTGAACCCATGGGATAGTTGAAGAACTTTTCCATTTTTGAGAAAACTTTGAATACTACATAAATTCCTTCCACAGATTGAGTGATGTTATGTAAAACACAGATATCTCTGCCTACAGCAAAAACATTATCGCCTGTGGACACTTTCATTGTCCATTCTTTAGTATGTAGCTCTCTGTACTGTGTTTCAGCTTGAAGGCCATCAGGAACAGGTCCAACATAATGTTGCCTTCTTAGACCCTCTTGACAACCAATGCTGCAGATCTTTTGAACCTCTGATAACCTTCTTACTACCTGAGCAAGAGGAAATTCGGGCTTTCTAACATACCTCTTGAGTTTATGAAGGTAATTTTCAAATGGAAAAGCTGAGATAGTGTCCAAACAACCATGCACATCTGCATCTGCAGACAGGTGGACCAAGGAATGGACATTATACACCAAGGCATCTCTGCCGTACAGCTCCCCAAAATGACTAACAAATGTGGTGAGCAGCGTGTTTGCATATTTACTATACATAGAGCAGAGCTGTGGACTGACAAGGATGGAAATACCTGTAGATAACAACATGAAGTTGTTATATAAATGACTGTCTAAATATGGTTCCAGAACAACAGGGCCTGTATACAAGAGAAATTGTCTGAACTCTGTAGCTTTCCAACGATCTAATTCTCGAAGGGATCGTGGTTTCCTTGCAAACTCTGCTGGTATATACCTACGCATCTGAGTTAGACTTTCTGAAATCCTGTCAACAAGACTAGAGGACAAACGAAACATCAAAGGGCCCCTCAGCCAAATGTTTAGCAATCGTCGCATTACACCTAAACATGCAAGGTGCATGTAATCAAGGGGAAACCGAGTTACCATACCAACATCTAAATTAGAAAATCCATGAGGTCCTTCATGGTGATGATCCTCATCAGCTCTCTCTGAAAATGATGAGTCAGTCCGTAACATGTAATTATTTAAAGGGTAAGTCATTCGTCTGTTAATGTAAACACCTGGCTGGGAACATTTATCACATCCGTGATATCCATTGTGAGCCTTTGTGTTTTTTACAAATGCCCTAGCAGGTGTATCACACACAACAGAAACCAGTTCAAGGAACACTTTTTTCCCACCGAAATCAAAACCTCTTTGTAGCTGTTGTAACTCACATGTGAAGTCTCGCAAAAATTCTTCAGCTGGATAAGGTTTTTTACTGCCACAAAAAATGCCTATGACAACAGGTTCCTTCATTGGAACACTCAACAGAAGTCCTAAAATAGGCCATAACTGAATATTTGTGCTTTTAAACAGTGGTAACCCATCAATATTAATCTGCAGCTTGAATTTAAAGCCATCAGCAACATTGCGTATATGTTGAGATAAGGTGTTACGAAGCGCTGCCAAGATACCTGTATGATGATACAACCCACCACATTTTTCTTGTATTTTGTAATTAATTTCAGTTTTGAGGACAGTCCTAGCATCTTTTGGCAGTTCTGGGTGGTACACCCTCAACAGGGTAAGGAGGGCTGTGAGTGCGACCAAAGAAATACTGAACTGTACAGCCCAATTGGCTAAGCTGTCCAAAAGGCTCACATGCTCTTCATCAGTGTCAGCATGAGACTCTGAAACCATTTCTTCTTCCCCCCATTCTATGTCTGTGTGATGGTCATCTGAATTGTCATCCTCCACCTGAGTAGAGTCACAATCATGGTTGCCATCGCTGTCATTGGTGTTAACACATGGGTCTGCCCTGTTTTCTACCGCCTGTTCTGGTAACTGAGAGTCGTCTGCAATGTCATGGAGTCGTTTTTCTAATGCAAAGCGTGCCCTCCGCCTGACTCCGGAGTCTGTTAATGGAGCTTGCCTCCTTTTCATCTTCTCTCTAAAATAGATTCTGACAGAAATACATGTTTTAGGGTCCATCTGGGGTTTAACCCCAGCCCTCTACTGATCTTTATTTATTTTTTTCCCACTGTATGTGTGTGTATCAGACATTTATCTGAATTACAACAAAGTTAATACAAAAAAACAAAACAAGTTAACTCTTTTTACTCATTGTTTCCAAGGGGTGACATAAATATTGTAACACATTGTATGTTTGTGTGTTTGACTCACCTTCCTGTTGTGCTGAAGACGTGATGTGTGACTCCTTTCTGTTACAGTATTCCAGGTAAACCTCAAACTGAAAGAAAATGTTTTACATGATTAAGATCATGTTTTAACAATTGAATACAATCAGATATTATTTTTCAGATCAGAATCAACTAATTAAGTGTCGTTACAAATTATATGGTGAAATAATAAAATACAATGGAAAGTGCATGATTTTTGATTGGCCGATTGACTCTTAAAACTAGCTGTTCACAAGCGACAACTTGCTTCTGAATGGTCATTTCAAGTAATTGACAGTTGCCGTTGCCAATGCTCATCCATATCCTGTCTGGCTAAAGGTACTGTAGAACTACGGACAGCGACGTTGAAGAGAACAGTTTTAATCAACATCTAGGTAAGCGTGATTATATAATCATATAAATAACATTACTATGTGCAACAAGTCATATTTAATTAAAATGATGGAACACAGTGTATTTGTTACGTTTGTGTTGTAGCTCGCACACTGGCAAATCTGGCTAATGTTCCGTTAGTACTGAACTACACTGTAGTCTACAGTAGACAAAGCTAGAGCTAGCTTGTAGTAGCTCGAGCTACTATAGCTAGTTTATTTTATAGCAGTTCTCCCAGTCGTGGTATTACAATAGCTTTTAAAATTGTAGAAGGGACCAATCGGTTAGCTATATATACATATATATATAACAAGTTAGTAGCTACAGGTCTATCCATAAAGAGGCTAAAAATGCCCGGCCAGTAGCTAGCACTAAGTAGCTTAGCTCTAACAATTTAACAGAGCACACCACTGGATCGTATTCGATGTATATTGCTAGCGCCATCTAGCTACAGCAGCTAGTATACCCACTGTATAAGGAGATGGTTACATTTAGTCATTTTTTGTTTCAAGAAGATTATAAACTTGTATCTACTTACTCAACGTTACTTTTCAAAAGCTGGTACTGTACTGTATCGTTCACCACCTAGTTTGCTGAAGTGTCCTCTAACAAACTGACCAAAATAACGGCTTTTGTCCGAATGTTTAGCCACAAATTCACGAGACAGCCATCTCGTGCGATCAGCTTGCCGCTTGTTGATTATAACGGGACAAAAACATTTACAGTAATTGTTTGTACCGTTTTAACGTTGTTTTTATATACAGTTTGGGATGTAGAGTAATATACGAGGTCTATCGGTATACTGCAAAAGTAAATGCTTAACTGATAGTTGCCATGCACTTCTAAAAGTCTAACAGCAAATGTCAAATTATGTCAAAAATACCTTCAAGTCATGAGCTAGCTCGGCTATTAAACCAACTAAACACCTTCTTAATTACTAAAGTAGGCCTGTTGGATTACTCCTCCTCTTCTAATGTTATGTTCTGATTGCCAGTAGGTTCTTATGGTGACTCTTATTTAGCATGTAATGAGCAAATCTTTAACATGGTTCTGTAGCAAGATGAGTTTAATGTTCTTGGCTGTTTCTGTAAGAGCATCTGCTAAATGACTAAATGTACTTACTACTTTTATTTTCCGTCAGCAGAGCGTTGAAGATTCTTCCTGGTGATCTGCTGCCCATCATCAACAGTGTTGGGGACTTCTTTGTGCTTCTTCTTACCTCTTGCTATAACAACCATTCTCCATTCCACAAACATAGCTGTTGTCTCTACTCATTTGTCAATATGTGTACAGCAATCAAGTGCCAAGAGGGTGTGGGTTTTCATTCAAACAACCACTATACCAGCTGATTTTACAATTGAGTTGCTGCTCCTTATTAAACGGGAGCCACAAAGTGAAATCAGATGGTGTAGTGCTTGGTTACGTAAATGTTTTACAAAGTTATGTAAATGTTTTGTTAGCACGGTAGGCAATTTGGAGACAACCTGGCTGGTGTGTCACTGACTATCCAATGTTATCAATCCATATAGCCTCTCTATTATAATTGCACATCCTCATTACAATTTCCAGAGGGCTCCTCTCATAAGCTCCGCTAAGGATATCCCTCCTGGAAAATGCACATTCATGTTTGTTAGTTCAGACTGTCAATAAATCTGCCATCTTACAAGTTTAATGCAGTTGACTGGCTTGATATTGCACAGGTTTTGCATCCCTTATGTAAGAGCCATTTTCATTGGTTTATATATATCGCATCAATTTGCACACACCGCAACACTCATGGGAATGTAAAAATGTTTGTTGATGGACACATGGACTTGCATGTTCCAATGGAAGAACATTGTGATCAATAAAGGGCCATCAAAACACAACGATGACTATAAGGAGTCTGTGATTTCAACAGCCAGCTACGGAGCGGTGTAAGGTAGAAGAGTCAGTGAGTCAGCTAGTTTACTATAGGCATAGGCTGTTTTAAGTCTGTATAGCAGCCCCTAAATGGCTTTGAGTTTTAGGCTTAGCCATTATACATAAACTGACTTGTTAATCACACATTGTGGTGCTAATTGTGTGTTACTGTTTAACCACCCACATGTGGCTGCACAGAATTTGCCAACCACGGTTTCTGATGTTGTATTATGGGGTAGATTGGTGTATAATTGGCCATGTGTATATCAGGTTGAAGGCTATGAATGCAAGTAGGCCTATGAGTGTGTAACCCATTGACAATGTCTTACAATACAAAGTAGCACACAATGAGGGTTAAGGAAAATGTTCCGATGACACTGTTATTACTGGATAAGAGCGTCGGCTAAATGACAATGTTATTAACGTAGGCTAATTGACTAATATGCAAGCTGTCTTTTAAAGACTCGATGTCCAATACTTTTCATGTCTGGGAATGTTTGAAACTCGATTAAGACGTCGTCAATGACGAGAAAAGACTGAGCAAATTTAAGTGTAAAATTAATGATAGAGAAATGTCCGAATCCGTTCCAAAAACGGGCCAGTTCCGTAGAATGATACAAATATGTATCAGATCTGGAACGGATCTGGAACGGATCCGCAAAACGGATGCGACTGTTACGCGGATCTGCCGGTACTCAGCCAGATCCGGCGCGGAATCAGCTGCTATCTGGGTTACTTATATTTTATACCAAACAGAAACACTTAATATTTAATACATTTATTAATATATTGTGATATCCATGATATGACAAAATCCATATCATGGCACAACGCAATACCGGTATTTGCGTTCCCAGCTAACAAGGGACGTCCTGGGGACGTTCGGTGACGTTCCTATTTGGTCCCCCCTTTGATCCTTAGGACGTCCTAAGGCCGTCCTTAGGACGTTATTAAAGTTCCTAAAAGGTCACAATTTGTCAGTTACAGATATTTATTTTTAAACTTTCAGGGTTATGATACGACGTTATGTTAAAACATTTCGGGGACATTCGGGACGTTCCAGGAACGTTCCAGGAACGTCCCTGGTTGGTTATGATATGACATTATGTTAAATATGTTATTTTTGAAAAGTAAGTGCTGTAGTACAACCAGTAGAAGAGTATTTATGTGTGAGGCAATTAGGATTATACTTATGTTTGAAAAGTAAGTGCTGTAGTACAACCAGTAGAAGACTGTGTGAGGCAAGTTTAGAGACACGACTGTATTTAAATATAAAAATATGAAACGTTTTTGGCAAAAAATATTCCCCCAAATTAGGATTAGAGTTATTTTGAAAAGTAAGTGCTGTAGTACAACCAGTAGAAGACTATTTATGTGTGAGGCAAGTTTAGAGACACAACTGTATTTAAATATAAAAATATTAAACGTTTTTGGCAAAAAACATTCCCCAAAATTAGGATTATACGTATTTTTTTTAAAGTAAGAGCTGTAGTACAACTAGCGGGAGAGAAGTTATAATTTAGGTAAGTTTGGAAACACTACCTTATCTAAACATTAAATTAATAAATATTTTTGTTGTATCTCTTTTCGCTGTTGTAGTTTGTAGACGGTCCCTAAGCGCTCGTCTTACTGCCGGCTGCTCGTAGAGACCAATGTTATTTCTTCAGGTTGCAGGACGGCTCGTTTTGATGAAAATGACTTTGTAGCTCGTTGTTTACCTTACCACTGTACAAAAGATGCGTTGTTTGTGATTTAATAACATTTCGCTATAGAGCAATTGATCCCGGAAGCTTGAATCTGTGAATGTCATTCCAACTTTACCGAACTGAGCTACAGTAGCTACTTTTCGAGTTCGGTTTTCCGTCACTTCAGACTCACGATCTAAAGGTCTAAAAGTGCTAAAACCTTCACCATAATTCAAGAGTGGTGTACTTTCACGAACCAAATCATTGATTCTAGCTTAAAATGTGTAAAAATAGGACTTACCGAACGTGGCTGCCTCCAACACGGCTATCAAGCGATTCCAGTTGAAATCAACAATGGCCGCCGAAAAATAATTTATATTCGTAACGGCGAGCTGCGATTGGAAGCGAAATGAAACAGGGGCTAAAAACCGAGGGTGGGGGCTTGGTCAAAACTTGGGGTGTGCAAAAGGTTTTTACACTTTTCCATAAAATCCAAAATGGCGGCTGCGTCAATTCGGTTGTTATGAAATATTATCGATGGTCAGGCTTGGGATCTCACAAGACATCAAGATACAAAGAAATGACTTTATTAACGTAAATACTTCAACAGTTATTAGCCAAAACACGTTTATGCTTCCGGCCACGCCCCCTTTTAGTCACATGACACAATATTTGGAGGACATCCTCAGAATAAGGTTCTGAGTCGGCCTACATAATTTAGTGTCACTGCCTCAAAGAACTGCTGAGATATGACTTCACTTCCTGTTTGGCAGCTTTTCTACTGAATTTGATTGTGAAACGGTTGTGAAGATCAACATTTTCTACCACTACCATAACTTTTGTGAGGCTTGGTCTGAAGAGCATATCTCGTAATTTTGAAGAAGATTTGACAACATTTGTAGGAGGAGTAGGCTTTCAAAGCTTTTTGATAAAACCGGAAATAGCGGAAAATCTATATAACCGGAAACTGACGCCATTGTGTGCGTTGAACTCGGCTTGATCCAAGAAATCCAACGGTACCTCATTTTTGAAAATCGGATCTGCGGTTCAAAAGTTACTTGTGTCAACGCAACTCCAACTTTGACCCGTTGGTGACGCTAGAGTGCCCAAGTATGGGACATGAAACTTTGTGAATTGGACCAGGGGACTGTCCCCAATGAGTGTGCCAAATTTCACAACTTTCGACCAAGCGCTTCTAGGGCCTGCCATAGACACCCAGTCCTAAGAATAATAATAAATATAGCTGCAAGCAGCAATGAAGGGGCCAAGCAGCATGCGATATGGAAATTCAGTAGCTAAAGAAGCAAAGCAAAACTTTTAATAAAAAAAACATTCGCTTAAAAAAAAAAATTGCATTATACTTTTCGGCATCGCGGTGGCGCTACCCCGAAACTTTCGATTACATTCACGGCGTTGCGCAAAAGACGTATACCGAGTTTTGTAACGATAAGCCGACGCGTTTGGTAAATATGTCATTTTGAGACAAAATGCGCTGGCTAGATGTAGCAGTGTTGTATCTATAAAGCACAATGTATCCGCTTCTTCTTGACTATAAATTCCCCTGACAATGAAACGTTATCGTTACCATTGTGATTATACTGCTAGACAGCTACTGTGGTGTACCTGGCTTCGCTAAACAGATGATCCGGTATCAAGACTTGCTTAATGACTGTGGCTGGATTCGATCCTACGACCTTGCGTTTCAAAGGAGCCCGTCTTATTCCAGTGAGCTATTCTCGCTGCTGGGAAACACTGTGTTTGGTTACTTTATTTAAAAAAGGAAGCGTTTCTCCCGTGGCGAGCTTTGTCAGATTTGACCCAAGTATAAACAGCTGTAATTCAGTCATATTTTGACATATCAAGGTGATTGTGGTAGGAAGATGATTAAACGTTATCATTACCATTATGAACATACTGCCAGACAGCTACTGTGACATACTTGGCTTTGCTAAACAGATAATCCGGTATCACAACAAGGTTGATGACCGTGGCTGGATTCGATCCTACGACCTTACGTTTCAAAGGAGCCCGTCTTATCACAGTGAGCTATTCTCACTGCTGGGAAAAGCTGTGTTAGGTTACTTTATTGAAAAAATGAAGCCGTTTCTCCCGTGGCGAGCTTTGTCAGATTTGACCCAAGTATAGACGGCTGTAATTCAGTCATATTTTGACATATCAAGGTGATTGTGGAAGGAAGATGATTAGATGACATGCTCGCGATGACATTTCCAAAGTTTCGTCTCCATACGGTAAACCGTCGCAGAGACAAGGCCTCACGTCCGCTTTGGCGTGCTCTGTCAAAATCGTTTGCGCGTTATTCGTGAACGGTTTGACTTATCGATAAAATTCTAAAGTTGGCTTTTCGTACAATACAAATGACGGAAAAACCATCAAGACAACGATGACGTCACAGGGTTCAGTCGAATCGTCTGCATCTAAGGAATCCAATGATACCTCAATTAAGAAAAACGGTCTCACGGTTCAAAAGTTATGGGCGTGAACACACTTCCAACTTTGACCCCTTGGTGGCGCTATAGTGCTTCAGTGGTCGACATAAAACTTGGTGACGATAATCAGGACACCGTTCCCAATCAGCTTGTCAAACTTCAGAACTTTTCACCAATCGGTTCTATGAGCTGCCATAGACTCCTAGTCCTAAGTGTAATTATAAACCCCCTGACAATGAAACGTTATCGCTACCATTATGATTATACTGCCAGACAGCTACTGTGGCGTACTTGGCTTCGCTAAACAGATAATACGGTATCACGGCAAGCTTGATGACTGGCTGGATTCGATCCTACGACCTTACGTTTCATGGGAGCCCGTCTTATCCCAGTGAGCTATTCTCGCTGCTGGGAAATGCTGTGTTCGGTTACTTTATTTAAAAAAGGAAGCCGTTTCTCCCGTGGCGAGCTTTGTCAGATTTGACCCAATTACAAACAGCTGTAATTCAGTCATATTTTGACATATCAAGGTGATTGTGGTAGGAAGATGATTAGATGACATGCTCGCGATGACATTTCCAAAGTTTCGTCTCCATACGGTAAACCGTCGCAGAGACAAGGCCTCACGTCCGCTATGGCGTGCTCTTTGTCAAAATCGTTTGCGTGTAACTCGTGAACTGGTTTGACTTACCGATGCCATTTTGATAACTTTTTGTCGGCATGGTCTAAAGATGATCTCTTACAATTTTCATGAAAATCGTAGCAACGGCCTAGGAGGAGTTTGAAAAAGTTGGCATTTCTTAATATACAACTCACGGAAAAACCTTCGGGACGACAATGACGCCATAGGGTTCAGTCAAATCGTCTGCGTCTAAGGAATCCGATGAAACCTCACTTAAGAAGAACGGTCTCATGGTTCAAAGGTTATGGGCATAAACACACCTCCAACTTTGACACCTTGGTGGCGCTATAGTGCTTCATGGATCGACATGACACTTGGTGATAAATAGTCAGGAGACCGTTCCAAATCAGTGTGCCAAATTTCAAAACTTTTCACCAATCGCTATGCATAATAATAATAAAACTAACAATTACAATAGGTGCCCCTAATAATAATAATAAGAAAAGGTAGAATCACTTAAGTGGCTTCGCCGCTTCGCGGCTTGGCCACCAAATATAGCTGCAGGCAGCAATGGCGGGTTCCTCCTCAACATTGCAACGTTTTTCAGAATTGACAGGATACAGACATGTATTTCATACATGTACACAACATTTCAAGACAATTGGAGCAATGGCTGATTTTAAGTAATTTGTTTATTTTATTTCACAAATTGTTACTGTAGAGAACAATCCATGCTGTTGACATTATGGGTTCTTGAGACTTTTTTGTTCCCCATGAGCAATAAGGCATGCGTACCAACTTTCAGACATGTTGGCCTGACAGGGTCAAAATGCCACCAAGTGTGTTCTGTGCTCTGGTCAGGCACACCATGCAGAGATCCATCCTTTAAAAGCTTTGACTACAACAATAACTTCATGAAAGTGAGGATACACTTTACAAAAAACATACCACATGCGGCAATACTGTTTTCAAAGTTCCCCGGGACTGGTTTGAAAACCATGGATATTGGAACTCATCCTGAATTGACCTCTCTCTAGAATCTCAGTTAAACACAACTGACAAGAGTCATGCGGGCAACTGGCCCACGGTAGAGCTAATGTCTATCTATATGTAAAGATAACATCCAAGCTGGCAATTTTGGCAAATTTGACTGCAGTTATTTTTTACACCTAGGCTCTACCTACCTAGGCACGTAGGCTACTGCATTATGGAGAAAAATAACTTGCTAAATGAAATAAATGTCTGTTAAATGTCAAATCCAACTAAAAGAGAGTTCCAATTCAATTAGATTGTTTTTAAATTTAGAGGTTTAAAAGGCTACCTTTTCCTAAATTGACATGCACAAACTCAGAGCACTGAGTTTCAACATCCATTTACACATTTTGTCTCTATTTTTTACTCTACTCTTAGCGCATGACTGTTTAACTTGATGTCAGCACCTCTCTGTCATCAATTGTCTCTGGAGTTGGGGGCTTCTTATCCAACCAATTACACCCCTGAACATATTAATGGCCTACTACAATTGTAAATATCCTTTGGACCTCTTTTGCAATTGGGCCTTGATACAATCTAATGTAAAATCTAATATTTTCTGGCCATTCTGCAGTTTGTGGGGACTTTCCACACCAGCACACTTTTACCATCTCCTGTATTCTGCATTATTACACTTTTTCTTTGAAACTTTCATGTAGGCCCATACTATAGCAGTTACGGATATACACAGAGGAAACTCATGAGAGTGAATTTGAGATAATGGTAGAGGGAGGATGTTGTACCTTTGTGCTTCTCTTTTTCGCCAGTCCTATGAAACATATCTGGATACCACTGCTTTTGCCTTTTAGTGTTTGCAATGCTGGGAAGAATACTACAGTTTTTATTTGATTATACGTTGCCCTGGAACAAACGCTGCACCAAAAATGAACATTGTGTAATAAATGGCACCCCCGATTAAACGCCTCCCTCCAAAAATCAGAAAACGGTTATTTAATTGGTTAAATTAAAACACAGTATTTATTACAAAAGTAATTCACAAGTGTAGCGTACTATAATTCCCATGAAGCACTGGCAGGCACAAGTGTCTTACTTGCTACAGGTTTATTTGAAGCTTCTTCTCCAAATCCACCGTTAAAACTAAACTCACACTGTAATGAGAAAATAAAGACCACATTAGCTTAATATGAACATACAATGACATGTGCATCATGTAAATAACGTTCACCAAAGTTCAAATTTCACAACTTTCGACCAAGCGCTTCTAGGGCCTGCCATAGACACCCAGTCCTAAGAATAATAATAAATATAGCTGCAAGCAGCAATGAAGGGGCCAAGCAGCATGCGATATGGAAATTCAGTAGCTAAAGAAGCAAAGCAAAACTTTTAATAAAAAAAACATTCGCTTAAAAAAAAAAATTGCATTATACTTTTCGGCATTGCGGTGGCGCTACCCCGAAACTTTCGATTACATTCACGGCGTTGCGCAAAAGACGTATACCGAGTTTTGTAACGATAAGCCGACGCGTTTGGTAAATATGTCATTTTGAGACAAAATGCGCTGGCTAGATGTAGCAGTGTTGTATCTATAAAGCACAATGTATCCGCTTCTTCTTGACTATAAATTCCCCTGACAATGAAACGTTATCGTTACCATTGTGATTATACTGCTAGACAGCTACTGTGGTGTACCTGGCTTCGCTAAACAGATGATCCGGTATCAAGACTTGCTTAATGACTGTGGCTGGATTCGATCCTACGACCTTGCGTTTCAAAGGAGCCCGTCTTATTCCAGTGAGCTATTCTCGCTGCTGGGAAACACTGTGTTTGGTTACTTTATTTAAAAAAGGAAGCGTTTCTCCCGTGGCGAGCTTTGTCAGATTTGACCCAAGTATAAACAGCTGTAATTCAGTCATATTTTGACATATCAAGGTGATTGTGGTAGGAAGATGATTAAACGTTATCATTACCATTATGAACATACTGCCAGACAGCTACTGTGACATACTTGGCTTTGCTAAACAGATAATCCGGTATCACAACAAGGTTGATGACCGTGGCTGGATTCGATCCTACGACCTTACGTTTCAAAGGAGCCCGTCTTATCACAGTGAGCTATTCTCACTGCTGGGAAAAGCTGTGTTAGGTTACTTTATTGAAAAAATGAAGCCGTTTCTCCCGTGGCGAGCTTTGTCAGATTTGACCCAAGTATAGACGGCTGTAATTCAGTCATATTTTGACATATCAAGGTGATTGTGGAAGGAAGATGATTAGATGACATGCTCGCGATGACATTTCCAAAGTTTCGTCTCCATACGGTAAACCGTCGCAGAGACAAGGCCTCACGTCCGCTTTGGCGTGCTCTGTCAAAATCGTTTGCGCGTTATTCGTGAACGGTTTGACTTATCGATAAAATTCTAAAGTTGGCTTTTCGTACAATACAAATGACGGAAAAACCATCAAGACAACGATGACGTCACAGGGTTCAGTCGAATCGTCTGCATCTAAGGAATCCAATGATACCTCAATTAAGAAAAACGGTCTCACGGTTCAAAAGTTATGGGCGTGAACACACTTCCAACTTTGACCCCTTGGTGGCGCTATAGTGCTTCAGTGGTCGACATAAAACTTGGTGACGATAATCAGGACACCGTTCCCAATCAGCTTGTCAAACTTCAGAACTTTTCACCAATCGGTTCTATGAGCTGCCATAGACTCCTAGTCCTAAGTGTAATTATAAACCCCCTGACAATGAAACGTTATCGCTACCATTATGATTATACTGCCAGACAGCTACTGTGGCGTACTTGGCTTCGCTAAACAGATAATACGGTATCACGGCAAGCTTGATGACTGGCTGGATTCGATCCTACGACCTTACGTTTCATGGGAGCCCGTCTTATCCCAGTGAGCTATTCTCGCTGCTGGGAAATGCTGTGTTCGGTTACTTTATTTAAAAAAGGAAGCCGTTTCTCCCGTGGCGAGCTTTGTCAGATTTGACCCAATTACAAACAGCTGTAATTCAGTCATATTTTGACATATCAAGGTGATTGTGGTAGGAAGATGATTAGATGACATGCTCGCGATGACATTTCCAAAGTTTCGTCTCCATACGGTAAACCGTCGCAGAGACAAGGCCTCACGTCCGCTATGGCGTGCTCTTTGTCAAAATCGTTTGCGTGTAACTCGTGAACGGTTTGACTTACCGATGCCATTTTGATAACTTTTTGTCGGCATGGTCTAAAGATGATCTCTTACAATTTTCATGAAAATCGTAGCAACGGCCTAGGAGGAGTTTGAAAAAGTTGGCATTTCTTAATATACAACTCACGGAAAAACCTTCGGGACGACAATGACGCCATAGGGTTCAGTCAAATCGTCTGCGTCTAAGGAATCCGATGAAACCTCACTTAAGAAGAACGGTCTCATGGTTCAAAGGTTATGGGCATAAACACACCTCCAACTTTGACACCTTGGTGGCGCTATAGTGCTTCATGGATCGACATGACACTTGGTGATAAATAGTCAGGAGACCGTTCCAAATCAGTGTGCCAAATTTCAAAACTTTTCACCAATCGCTATGCATAATAATAATAAAACTAACAATTACAATAGGTGCCCCTAATAATAATAATAAGAAAAGGTAGAATCACTTAAGTTGCTTCGCCGCTTCGCGGCTTGGCCACCAAATATAGCTGCAGGCAGCAATGGCGGGTTCCTCCTCAACATTGCAACGTTTTTCAGAATTGACAGGATACAGACATGTATTTCATACATGTACACAACATTTCAAGACAATTGGAGCAATGGCTGATTTTAAGTAATTTGTTTATTTTATTTCACAAATTGTTACTGTAGAGAACAATCCATGCTGTTGACATTATGGGTTCTTGAGACTTTTTTGTTCCCCATGAGCAATAAGGCATGCGTACCAACTTTCAGACATGTTGGCCTGACAGGGTCAAAATGCCACCAAGTGTGTTCTGTGCTCTGGTCAGGCACACCATGCAGAGATCCATCCTTTAAAAGCTTTGACTACAACAATAACTTCATGAAAGTGAGGATACACTTTACAAAAAACATACCACATGCGGCAATACTGTTTTCAAAGTTCCCCGGGACTGGTTTGAAAACCATGGATATTGGAACTCATCCTGAATTGACCTCTCTCTAGAATCTCAGTTAAACACAACTGACAAGAGTCATGCGGGCAACTGGCCCACGGTAGAGCTAATGTCTATCTATATGTAAAGATAACATCCAAGCTGGCAATTTTGGCAAATTTGACTGCAGTTATTTTTTACACCTAGGCTCTACCTACCTAGGCACGTAGGCTACTGCATTATGGAGAAAAATAACTTGCTAAATGAAATAAATGTCTGTTAAATGTCAAATCCAACTAAAAGAGAGTTCCAATTCAATTAGATTGTTTTTAAATTTAGAGGTTTAAAAGGCTACCTTTTCCTAAATTGACATGCACAAACTCAGAGCACTGAGTTTCAACATCCATTTACACATTTTGTCTCTATTTTTTACTCTACTCTTAGCGCATGACTGTTTAACTTGATGTCAGCACCTCTCTGTCATCAATTGTCTCTGGAGTTGGGGGCTTCTTATCCAACCAATTACACCCCTGAACATATTAATGGCCTACTACAATTGTAAATATCCTTTGGACCTCTTTTGCAATTGGGCCTTGATACAATCTAATGTAAAATCTAATATTTTCTGGCCATTCTGCAGTTTGTGGGGACTTTCCACACCAGCACACTTTTACCATCTCCTGTATTCTGCATTATTACACTTTTTCTTTGAAACTTTCATGTAGGCCCATACTATAGCAGTTACGGATATACACAGAGGAAACTCATGAGAGTGAATTTGAGATAATGGTAGAGGGAGGATGTTGTACCTTTGTGCTTCTCTTTTTCGCCAGTCCTATGAAACATATCTGGATACCACTGCTTTTGCCTTTTAGTGTTTGCAATGCTGGGAAGAATACTACAGTTTTTATTTGATTATACGTTGCCCTGGAACAAACGCTGCACCAAAAATGAACATTGTGTAATAAATGGCACCCCCGATTAAACGCCTCCCTCCAAAAATCAGAAAACGGTTATTTAATTGGTTAAATTAAAACACAGTATTTATTACAAAAGTAATTCACAAGTGTAGCGTACTATAATTCCCATGAAGCACTGGCAGGCACAAGTGTCTTACTTGCTACAGGTTTATTTGAAGCTTCTTCTCCAAATCCACCGTTAAAACTAAACTCACACTGTAATGAGAAAATAAAGACCACATTAGCTTAATATGAACATACAATGACATGTGCATCATGTAAATAACGTTCACCAAAGTAAAATACAGACACAAAACAACATACTTTGTTTGCTGGATGCTGTAGCGTACACAAGGGAATAGAGGTTTCCTTAGATTGCTAACAACCTCTATAACAACCTTAAATGTATCACTTAGAGTGAATGTGCATAAAGCTCCAGGACCTGACAACATCCCTGGCTGTGTTCTCAAGGCCTGTGCTCCTGATCTGGCAGGGGTGTTCACTGACATCTTTAACCTCTCCCTGTCCCCGTCTGTTGTCCCCAATAGCTTCAAGGGGGCCACCATCATCCCAGTCCCTAAGAAACCATCAGTGAGCTGTCTCAATGATTACCGCCCTGTCATACTCACTTCTGTTGTGATTAAATGCTTTGAGAGGTTAGTCAAAGACCACATTACATCCTGCCTGTCACCTGCATTAGACCTACTCCAGTTTGCATATAGGCTGAACAGGTCTACAGATGATGCTGTAGCTTTGGCCTTGAACACTGCTCTCTTTCACCTGGATCAGAACAACATATACGTGCGGATGCTCTTCATCGACTTCAGCTCCGCCTTCAACACCATAGTACCATCCAGGCTCATCATGAAACTACAGGACCTGAACATCAGTCCTTCCATGTGCAGCTGGATATTGAACTTCCTGACAGACAGGCCACAGGCAGTACGGCTAGGTAACATCACCTCAACCAGTCTAACACTCAGCACTGGTGCCCCACAGGGTTGTGTGTTAAGCCCACTGTTGTACTCTCTGTTCACCTATGATTGTGCAGCCACTAACAGCTCCAACACCATCATTAAGTTTGCTGATGACACCACCATTATCGGTTGCATCAAGAATGGTGATGAGTCAGCCTACAGAGCAGAGGTGGCAACAATGACATCCTGGTGTCAGCATAACAGCCTGTTGCTTAATGTAGCAAAAACCAAGAAGTTGATAGTGGACTACAGGCGGCTGCAGGGAGAACATGCACCCATTCACATCGAGGGCACAGCTGTGGAGAGAGTCAAAAGTTTCAGATTTTTTGGTATCAACTCCAGCGAGGATCTGAGCTGGACCACCATATTGGTGTGGTTACAAGGACAGTGAAACAGAGGCTCTTTTTTCTGCGGCGACAGCGGAAATTTGGCACGGACTGCACTATACTGACCAATTTTTACTGCTGGACCATTGAGAGCATACTGACTGGTGGCATTACAACATGGTTTTCTTGGCTGCACAGGATCTCTTGCTGGAACGTGGCATCTAAAAGAAAACTGAAAAATCATCAAAAACTATTAAATGTAACATACCACACTACTGCTTAACAATTTCATAATCTTACATTATCATAACTTCATACTCAACAGTTCTATTATACAGACCTTTAAGAAAATATTGAAATGGTTAGGATTCTCAAAACACCAATTTCTTTACTTAAAAATAAATATTTAGACATCC